>CAWUFW010009402.1:600000-788231 GCA_963921515.1 Calotriton arnoldi | reverse complement strand
CCCAACAAGTTGGAAACTTTCGCGAAGATTCGTCAACCGGCGCCAACGTTATTTCAAATAGAATGTCGCGGATTTCCTATGGATAATAGGTTTTAACTATAACTATCTACTGGCGACCGCCAGTAGATAATATATATATATATATATATATATATATATATATATATATATATTATCTACTGGCGGTCGCCAGTAGATAGTTATAGTTACAACCTATTATCCATAGGAAATCCGCGACATTCTATTTGAAATAACTCTCTTGCCGGTTGACGTATCTTGCGAAATTTTCAAACTTCGTGGGGCGCTCCGGTCCGCTCCTACCCTGAAAGTCTCGGGATGATACGTCAAGTGGGGGCCGAGAAAAAGGGGGGTCCCAAACGCGTTTTCCCCATGCATTTTTCCATAGGAAACTTTAGACACGGCTACAGCCCGAACTGCTGAACGGAATTACACCAAATTTGGCAAAGAGGTAGTTCTTGGTTCAGAAAGAACCCTTTTTGTTAAATGGTGTAAATCCGTTCAGTAGTTGCTGAGAAAATGAAAAGTAAAAAGTTAGTGATATCTATGGGCATGGAGGATTCGCGCACCCTCAGCGCACCCTGCGCGCACCGTCCCGATCACGAGCTGCATTTTAATTGGCTGTCAACATTCCGATTCAGGAAATGTTGGCAGCCATTTTGTCCCTCGGTAGAACCGAGGGACAGAAACAAGTGCGCAAAGCGCACAAAGGGGCAGGGTAGAAACACCCTGACCCCTAGGTTTGCTCAGGGGTCCCACAGGACCCCCTGGGCAAAAAAAAATTTTTTTTAAAAATCGGCAGGATGCGCTCAGGGTGCGCGAATCCTGCCGAAAAAAATCGAAGCGTGGTCTCCGCGCTTCGATGTTAATGGCCCCCGGGTGGCCCAAGTCCCGGGGGCATGGTGGGGGATAATTTAATGTGTGGGGGCCTCAAAGGGCCCCCAAGCCCGGGGACCGCCACCCCCGGGGCTTTTTTAAAAAATGGTGCGGGAGGGCTCTGAGCCCTCCCGCAGACCCGGGGACCACCACCTCCCCGGGGCTTTTTAAAATTAATGACAACCTGTGTGGGGGGGGCTCCAGCCCCCACACGCCCGGGGACCGCCACCTCCCGGGGCACTAAACATTTAAATATGGGGGTCCGTTACGGACCTCAGAGCCCCGGGGACCACCACCTCCCGGGGCTTTGAACTGAATTGGAGGGGGCCGCGCGGCGCCCTCCTGGAGCCCTTGATGGCCCTGGGGACCACCACCCCCAGGGCCGGCTCCTGCAGTGTCCCGGGGTGCCTACCCCGGGACACTGTAGTTTGCTATGGCAGGACGGGAGCCTCGCGGCTCCCGTCCTGCCATAGCAAACTGCTTTGGATATTGGAAGAGAGAGCAGGGAAACCTGCTCTCTCTTCCAATATCCAAAGCACATTGCTTTCCACATGGGGAGCAGCATGTCAGCTGCTCCCCATGTGGAAAAGCAATGCCGGCTCCCAAGGGACGCGGGGAGCCGGCGGGACTGTGGGGGATTGGGGACCCCCACAGTCCACAACGGAGAGGGCCAGCCCCGGGGGATGGGGTCCCCGGGGCAAGTAGTGGCTCGGGAGGGGGCCACGCCGCCCCATCCCCAAAAAAGAAAAAAAAATAATTAAAAAATAGAAAGGCCAGCCCCGGGTGATGGGGTCCCCGGGGCCTTAAAATGGCCAGAGGAGGGGGCCACGCTGCCCCCTCAAAATAATAAATAAAGAGGCCATGCCCCGGGGATGGGGTCCCCGGGGCCAATACAGGCCAAGGGAAGGGGGCCACGCGGCCCCTTCCCGTTTTTTGTTTTGGGGTAATTAAAAAGGGGTAAGGCCCTGGGGGATGGGGTCCCCAGGGCCCAAAAACAGAAAAAAGGAAGGGGGCCACACAGCCCCCTTCAGGGGACAAAACAAACAAAAAAACAAAAACCGATCGGGCCCGCCGGCCCCGCCCCTTACTTCACCACTCTGCAAACGCGCCCCTGGCGCGTTTGCAGAGGGGAACAAATTCACCTTGAATACTGGGGGTCCCTGGGGGCCAACTAGCCCACCAGGAACCTCCAGTATGCGCCAGGGGGCTGCCTTGCAGAGACGTGTAGAGAGGCCACACCCCTTTTACACCTCTCTGCAACGCAGCTCTGTGGCGCTTTTGGAGGTATATGGTGGGCTAGTTGGACTCCGGGGACCCTCAGGATTCAAGGGGACTTAATCCCCCAAATTAAAACGCGCCACGGGCGCGTTTGCACAGTGGTGAAGGGAGGGGCGGGGCTTCAGGTGACATGTGTGCAAACAGGCCCCGTGGCGCGTTTTAAGATGGGGAATTAAATCCCCTTCAATCCTGAGGGTCCTGGGGCCAACTAGCCCAACAGGTACATCCAGAATGCGCCACAGAGCTGCGTTGCAGAGAGGTGTAAAAGGGGTGTGGCCTCTCTACACGTCTCTGCAACGCAGCCCCCTGGCGCATATTGGAGGTTCCTGGTGGTCTAGTTGGCCCCTAGGGACCCTCAGGATTCAAGGGGACTTAATCCCCCAACTTAAAACGCGCCACGGGGCGCGTTTGCAAAGATGTCACCTCAGGCCCCGCCCCTCCCTTCACCATTGTGCAAATATTCCTCTAAAATCAGCCGAAATAGGAATTCCGATTTACTCACCTGTTATAAGGAGAGACCTCAGTGCTGTATCTTTCAGCCCAGTACTGGTCCTGAAAAGTAATTTTAACCGTACTTACCAGTAACTTGAATTTCCTTCCATAGGCTAACATTGACTGGTTTCACTTGGAAATTCTTCTAAGTGTGGAGTTTTGGAACTTTAAAATATTCCTCTAAAATCAGCCGAAATACGAATTCCGATTTACTCACCTGTTATCAGGAGAGACCTCAGTGCTGCATGTTTCAGCCTAGTACTGATCCTCAAAAGAAATTTTAACCGTACTTACCGGTAACTTGAATTTCCTTCATAGGCTAACATTGACTGGTTTTCAGCAAAAAAGTTTCAAAGTGTTGATTTTCACAAACTACAAATATTCCTTAAAAATCGCCTGTATGACTTAAACGCATTCTTTCAACTGTTTACAGGAGATGCACCAGTGCTGGATCCAGGATCCAACACTGAGTAAGAAAAAGTAACGATAACAGTTTTTACCTGCTAAGTGAATTTCCTTCCATAGGATAACATTGGTGATTCTATGAGAAAAAGTTTCTAAGTGTCAACTTTTAAAATACAATAATATTCCTTAAAAATCACGGTCCGCTCCTACCCTGAAAGTCTCGGGGTGATACGTCAAGTGGGGGCCGAGAAAAAAGGGGGGTCCCAAAACGCGTTTTCCCCATGCATTTTTCCATAGGAAACTTTAGACACGGCTACAGCCCGAACTGCTGAACGGAATTACACCAAATTTGGCAAAGAGGTAGTTCTTGGTTCAGAAAGAACCCTTTTTGTTAAATGGTGTAAATCCGTTCAGTAGTTGCTGAGAAAATGAAAAGTAAAAAGTTAGTGATATCTATGGGCACGGAGGATTCGCGCACCCTCAGCGCACCCTGCGCGCACCGTCCCGATCACGAGCTGCATTTTAATTGGCTGTCAACATTCCGATTCAGGAAATGTTGGCAGCCATTTTGTCCCTCGGTAGAACCGAGGGACAGAAACAAGTGCGCAAAGCGCACAAGGGGGCAGGGTAGAAACACCCTGACCCCTACGTTTGCTCAGGGGTCCCACAAGGACCCCTGGGCAAAAAAAAATTTTTTAAAAATCGGCAGGATGCGCTCAGGGTGCGCGAATCCTGCCAGAAATCGAAGCGCGGTCTCCGCGCTCGATGTTATTGGCCCCGGGTGGCCCAAGTCCCGGGGGCATGGTGGGGGATAATTTAATGTGTGGGGGCCTCAAGGGCCCCCAAGCCCCGGGGACCGCCACCCCCGGGGCTTTTTAAGAAATGGTGCGGGAGGGCTCTGAGCCCTCCGCAGACCCGAGGACCACCACCTCCCGGGGCTTTTTAAAATTAATGACAACCTGTGTGGGGGGGCTCCAGCCCCCACACACCCCGGAGACCGCCACCTCCCCGGGGCACTAAACATTTAAATATGGGGGTCCGTTACGGACCTCAGAGCCCGGGGACCACCACCTCCCCGGGGCTTTGAACTGAATTGGAGGGGGCCGCGCGGCCCCTCCTGGAGCCCTTGATGGCCCTGGGGACCACCACCCCCAGGGCCGGCTCCTGCAGTGTCCCGGGTGCCTACCCCGGGACACTGTAGTTTGCTATGGCAGGACGGGAGCCTCGCGGCTCCCGTCCTGCCATAGCAAACTGCTTTGGATATTGGAAGAGAGGCAGGGAAACCTGCTCTCTCTTCCAATATCCAAAGCACATTGCTTTCCACATGGGGAGCAGCATGTCAGCTGCTCCCCATGTGGAAAAGCAATGCCGGCTCCCAAGGGACGCGGGGAGCCGGCGGGACTGTGGGGGATTGGGGACCCCCACAGTCCACAACGAGAGGGCCAGCCCGGGGATGGGGTCCCCGGGGCAAGTAGTGGCCCGGGAGGGGGCCACGCTGCCCCCTCCCCAAAAAAGAAAAAAAAATAATTAAAAAAATAGAAAGGCCAGCCCCGGGTGATGGGGTCCCCGGGGCCTTAAAATGGCCAGAGGAGGGGGCCACGCTGCCCCCCTCAAAATAATAAATAAAGAGGCCATGCCCCGGGGGATGGGGTCCCCGGGGCCAATACAGGCCAAGGGAAGGGGGGCCACGCGGCCCCCTTCCTTGTTTTTTTTGGGTAATTAAAAAAGGGGTAAGGCCCTGGGGGATGGGGTCCCCAGGGCCCAAAAACAGAAAAAAAGGAAGGGGGCCACACAGCCCCCCTTCAGAGGACAAAACAAACAAACAAAAAAAAACGATCGGGCCCGCACGGCCCCGCCCCTTACTTCACCACTCTGCAAACGCGCCCCCTGGCGCGTTTGCAGAGGGGAACAAATTCACCTTGAATACTGGGGGTCCCTGGGGGCCAACTAGCCCACCAGGAACCTCCAGTATGCGCCAGGGGGCTGCCTTGCAGAGACGTGTAGAGAGGCCACACCCCTTTTACACCTCTCTGCAACGCAGCTCTGTGGCGCTTTTGGAGGTATATGGTGGGCTAGTTGGACTCCGGGAACCCTCAGGATTCAAGGGGACTTAATCCCCCAAATTAAAACGCGCCACGGGGCGCGTTTGCACAGTGGTGAAGGAGGGGGCGGGGCTTCAGGTGACATGTGTGCAAACAGGCCCCGTGGCGCGTTTTAAGATGGGGAATTAAATCCCTTCAATCCTGAGGGTCCCTGGGGGCCAACTAGCCCAACAGGTACATCCAGAATGCGCCACAGAGCTGCGTTGCAGAGAGGTGTAAAAGGGGTGTGGCCTCTCTACACGTCTCTGCAACGCAGCCCCTGGCGCATATTGGAGGTTCCTGGTGGTCTAGTTGGCCCCTAGGGACCCTCAGGATTCAAGGGGACTTAATCCCCCAACTTAAAACGCGCCACGGGGCGCGTTTGCAAAGATGTCACCTCAGGCCCCGCCCCCTCCCTTCACCATTGTGCAAATATTCCTCTAAAATCAGCCGAAATAGGAATTCCGATTTACTCACCTGTTATAAGGAGAGACCTCAGTGCTGTATCTTTCAGCCCAGTACTGGTCCTGAAAAGTAATTTTAACCGTACTTACCAGTAACTTGAATTTCCTTCCATAGGCTAACATTGACTGGTTTCACTTGGAAATTCTTCTAAGTGTGGAGTTTTGGAACTTTAAAATATTCCTCTAAAATCAGCCGAAATACGAATTCCGATTTACTCACCTGTTATCAGGAGAGACCTCAGTGCTGCATCTTTCAGCCCAGTACTGGTCCTGATAAGTAATTTTAACCGTACTTACCGGTAACTTGAATTTCCTTCATAGGCTAACATTGACTGGTTTCACTTGGAAATTCTTCTAAGTGTGGAGTTTTGGAACTTTAAAATATTCCTCTAAAATCAGCCGAAATACGAATTCCGATTTACTCACCTGTTATCAGGAGAGACCTCAGTGCTGCATGTTTCAGCCCAGTACTGATCCTCAAAAGAAATTTTAACCGTACTTACCGGTAATTTGAATTTCCTTCATAGGCTAACATTGACTGGTTTTCAGCAAAAAAGTTTCAAAGTGTTGATTTTCACAAACTACAAATATTCCTTAAAAATCGCCTGTATGACTTAAACGCATTCTTTCAACTGTTTACAGGAGATGCACCAGTGCTGGATCCAGGATCCAACACTGAGTAAGAAAAAGTAACGATAACAGTTTTTACCTGCTAAGTGAATTTCCTTCCATAGGATAACATTGGTGATTCTATGAGAAAAAGTTTCTAAGTGTCAACTTTTAAAATACAATAATATTCCTTAAAAATCACGACTGTAACCAAAACGCTTTTACTCAACTGTTTACAGGAGATGAACCAGGACTGAATCTAGGATCCAGTCCTGTGGTTAGAAAAGTAATCCATAAAGTAACTAATTGCATTTAACTAGAAATTCACATTGAGCTGAATGTTGCATTGTGTTTGAAAATGTGTTGCCCATTGCAACAACTGTAACTACTGTACTTAAAAGTCTATTGCCTATCTGCAAAGTATTTAAACTAAAGTAATTCATTAAGAGAAAGTATTTTTTGTAATGTAATGTATAATGTAATTACAATGTAATTTAAAAAATAAAATATGTAAAAAAAATTGTTTCTAAAAATGTACTAAATCAGTATGAAAAAAATTAATATAACAATTAATACATTTAAAAATTGTCATTTACAAAACCTTTGAAATTCACTAAAAAAACGTAGGTTTCAGGCACGTTATAGTTAGAAATTAGCATTTAAAAAACCTTTGAAATTCACTGAAAAAACCATAGGTTTCAGACACGTTATAGTTACAAATTAGCATTTAAAAAACCGTTGAAATTCACTGAAAAAACCATAGGTTTCAGACACGTTATAGTTACAAATTAGCATTTAAAAAACCTTTGAAATTCACTGAAAAAACCATAGGTTTTAGGGACAGTTATAGTTACTTGGACATTGCACTCGTACAAAACCCGTGAAATTCCCCCGTTATAGTTAGTTCAGCTAACTATAACTCGCGCCCCGCAATGCACTGCTGATGACGTCACATATTACATCACTCATGACATGGTCAGTGACATCACTGATGACATCACTGATGACATCTCAAATGACATCACTGATGACATCATCCACGTGATAATCTGATGCACCTCCTCACACCCTAATATAATCTTTGATACACCCACTCTAAATTACAGACTGCCATTCGCAAAACCATAGACACTCCAACACCAATAACCACATACCCACTCACTGATTCTTAGGTCTACACACACACATCCACTCACTCAGCCGTACAGTCACTCATACTTACGGTCACTCAGTACAGGACTATCATATGCACTCTTACTCCTATATAGACACTCAAACAACGCCACTCATCCATAGAGGTACTCACACACCTAGTCAGTCATGCAAATAATTAAACACACTGCCATTTACTCACCTATACAGTTATACACACACCAGCTCACTTACTCATACAAATAGTAGCACATTGTTACGCTCTTATACAATCACTGATACAAGCACACACTCATCCATACAGCCACTATCACAATCACTCACACTCGCTTATAGCTATTTATATACTCCAACACACATATATACTGCCTTTCACATATGTAGTTACTCACACATGTACCACTGGGACATACATTCACTCACTAACACACTCTTACACACACTTACCCACCCATACAGTCTATCACAGATGCACTCTTGAAACCATCCACCCAGTGAATCACCCACTCACACATCTATGCACAGAGTCGCACACACCCCTCCCACACAAACACTCAGGCACCCATACAGATACTCACACAAGCATTCAATAACTCAAATAGACACTCATGTAGCTATTCACAAACACATGCAGCCACTTACACAGCAACAGACAGACGGATACAGACATTCACCCAGTTTAGTCACTAACCCATGCATTCAGTACGATACGTTAAATCACTCACTTATACAGTCAGTCACGCACCTACTAAATCATCCATACAGACACTTACACACCCACTCATTCTTCAATACGTCTTTTCCTATATATATTAAAAATATTTAAACTTTAGAGAAACACACAGTCACTGGATGATGTCATCAGTGATCTCATTTGAGATGTCATCAGTGATGTCATCAGTGATGTCACTGACCATGTCATGAGTGATGTAATATGTGACGTCATCAGCAGTGCATTGCGGGGCGCGAGTTATAGTTAGCTGAACTAACTATAACGGGGAATTTCACGGGTTTTGTACGAGTGCAATGTCCAAGTAACTATAACTGTCCCTAAAACCTATGGTTTTTTCAGTGAATATATATATATATTCACTGAAAAACCATAGGTTTTAGGGACAGTTATAGTTAGTTGGACATTTCACTCGTACAAAACCCGTGAAATTCCCCCGTTATAGTTAGTTCAGCTAACTATAACTCGCGCCCGCAATGCACTGCTGATGACGTCACATATTACATCACTCATGACATGGTCAGTGACATCACTGATGACATCACTGATGACATCTCAAATGACATCACTGATGACATCATCCAGTGACTATGTTTCTGTAAAGTTTAAATATTTTTAATATATAGGGAAAGGTGTATTGAAGAATGAGTGGGTGTATAAGTGTGTGGATGAAGGATTTAGTAGGTGGGTGACTGACTCTATAAGTGAGTGATTAAACGTATCTTACTGAATGCAAGGGTTAGTGACTAAACTGGGTGAATGTCTGTATCCGTCTGTTGCTGTGTAAGTGGCTGCATGGGTTTGTGAATAGCTACATGAGTGTCTATATGAGTTATTGATTGGTCGTCTGAGTATCTGTATGGGTGCCTGAGTGTTTGTGTGGGTGGGGTGTGTGCGACTCTGTGCATAGATGTGTGAGTGGGTGATTCACTGGGTGGATGGTTTCAAGAGTGCATCTATGATAGGCTGTATGGGTGGGTAAGTGTGTGTAAGAGTGTGTTAGTGAGTGAATGTATGTCCCAGTGGTACATGTGTGAGTAACTACATATGTGAAAGGCAGTATATGTGTGTTGGAGTATATAAATAGCTATAGCGTGAGTGTGTGATTGTGAGAGTGACTGTATGGATGAGTGTGTGCTTGTATCAGTGATTGTATAAGAGCGTAAGAATGTGCTAGTATTTGTATGAGTAAGTGAGCTGGTGTGTGTATAACTGTATAGGTGAGTAAATGGCAGTGTGTTTAATTATTTGCATGACTGACTAGGTGTGTGAGTACCTCTATGGATGAGTGGCAGTGTGTGAGTGTCTATGTAGGTGTATGAGTGCATATGATAGTCCTGTACTGAGTGACCGTAAGTATGAGTGACTGTACTGGTGAGTGACTGGATGTGTGTGTAGAACCTAAGAATCAGTGAGTGGGTATGTAGTTATTGGTGTTGGAGTGTCTATGGTTTTGCGAATGGCAGTCTGTAATTTAGAGTGGGTGTATCAAAGGTTATATTAGGGTGTGAGGAGGTGCATCAGATTATCACGTGGATGATGTCATCAGTGATGTCATCAGTGATGTCACTGACCATGTCATGAGTGATGTACTATGTGACGTCATCAGCAGTGCATTGCGGGGCGCGAGTTATAGTTAGCTGAACTAACTATAACGGGGAATTTCACGGTTTTGTACGAGTGAATGTCCAACTAACTATAACTGTCCCTAAAACCTATGGTTTTTCAGTGAATTTCAAAGGTTTTTTAAATGTTAATTTCTAACTATAACGTGTCTGAAACCTATGGTTTTTTAGTGAATATATATATATATATATATATATTCACTGAAAAAAACAAAGGTTTCAGGGACGTTATAGTTTGTTGGACATTTCACTCGTACAAAACCGGAGAAATTCGGCCGTTATAGTTAGTTGAGCTAACTATAACTCGCCCCCCCGCAATGCACTGCTGATGACGTCACATATTACATCACTCATGACATGGTCAGTGATATCACTGATGACATCACTGATGACATCTCAAATGACATCACTGATGACATCACTGATGACATCACTGATGACATCATCCAGTGACTGAGTGTTTCTGAAAAGTTTAAGAATGTTATCTATATATACGCCAAGGTGTATTTGAAGAATGAGTGGGTATATGAGTGTCTGTATGGATGATTTTGTGGGGGCGTGTCTGACTGTATAAGTGAGTGATTAAACGTGTCATAGTGAATGCATTGGTGAATGACTAATCTGTGTGAATGTCTATCAGTCTGTCAGTTGCTGTGTAAGTCGCTGCATGAGTTGGTGATTAACTACATGAGTGTCTTTATGGGTTAATGATTGGTTGTCTGAGTACCTGTATGGGTGCCTGAGTGTCTGTGTGGGTGGGTGGGGGGTGTAACTCCCCGCATGGATGTGTGAGTGGGTTATTCAGTGGGTATATGGATTCATGAGTGAATCGGCGAGGGGCTGTATGGGTGAGTGAGTGTGCATATGGCTGTGTTGGTGAGTGAATGGATATCTCAGTGGTATATGTGTGAGTAACTACATATGTGAAAGGCAGTATATGTGAGTGTTGGAGTATATAACTGACTACATGTGAGAGTGAGTGATTGTGAGAGTGGCTGTATGGATGAGTGTGTGCTTGTGTCAGTGATTGTATAAGAGAGTAAGTATGTGTTAGTTTCTGTATGAATAAGTGAGGTGGTGTGTGTATAATAAGCCTGGGCGTAGTTCGCGAAGTAGCGCTACGCGAAGCTACGCAAAGTGCAGTTCGCACTACTCGAGCTACGCGTAGCACTACGCAAACTTCGTAGTGCACTGTTCGCAATGATTGCACAGTGCCGGATGCTTGTCCGCACTGTGCAATCATTGAAAACGGCATCTTGCACAGTGCGAGCTGTCTTTTACTGCCGCTCGAGTAGATTTTTACTCGAGCGGCAGCTTTCTCAACGCGGACTGGTAGTTTCTCATCGCGAGCGGTCGCGAGCATACGCGACCACTCGCAATGAGAAACCTGACCTCCCCGCGTTGAGAATCTCGCCGGGAGGTTTATTTTCCACGCTCGCGATCGGCAACTTGATGTTGCTGATCGCGAACGAGGAAAAGTCTCGCCGGGATGTCATTTTGCTTGCTCGCGGTCGCCAACTTGACGTTGAGGACCGCGAGCAAGCAAAAAATGACCGCTGCACTACGCTACGCTACGCGTGTTTGCACTGTGCTACGTGCAATTCGCGTTGTGCGAAGTAGCGCAAACTTCGCAAACTACGCGAGCGTAGCGTAGTGCTTTGCCCAGGGTTAGTGTATAACTGTATAGGTGAGTAAATGGGAGTGTGATTGATTCTTTGCATGACTGACTAGGTGTGTGAGTAACTCTATGGATGAGTGGCGGTGTGTGAGTGTCTGTATGGGTGTGAGTGCATATATCAGACACTGTGTTGATGAGTGACTGCGTGTATGAGTGACTGTATGGGTGAGTGAGTGGATGTGTGTAGACTTATGAATCAGTGAGTGGGTATGTACTAACTGGCATAGGTGTGTCTATAGTTTCGAGAATGGTAGTCTGTATTTTAGAGTGGGTGTATTAAAGGTTATATTAGGGTGTGAGGAGGTGCATCAGATGATCACGTGAATGATGTCATCAGTGATGTCAACAGTGATGTCATTTGAGATGTCATCAGTGATGTCACTGACCATGTCATGAGTGATGTAATATGTAACTTCATCAGCAGTGCATTGCAGGGTCGCGAGTTATAGTTAGCTCAACCAACTATAACGGCCGAATTTCTCTGGTTTTGTACGAGTGAAATGTCTAACTAACTATCACGTCCCTGAAACCTCTGGTTTTTTCAGAGAATTTCTAAGGTTTTTTCAATGCTAATTTCTAACTATAACGTCCCTGAAACCTATGGTTATTTCAGTGAATTTCAAAGGTTTTTTAAATGCTAATTTCTAACTATAACGTCCCTGAAACCTATGGTTTTTTCCGTGAATTTCAAAGGTTTTTAAATGAAAATTTCTAACTATAATGTCTCTGAAACCTGTGGTTTTTTTCAGTGAATTTCTAAGGTTTTTTAAATGCTAATCCCTAACTATAACTTCTTTGAAACCTCTGTTTTTTCAGTGAATTTCTAAGGTTTTTTAAATGCTAATTTCTAACTATGCCTACATAGGTAGGACATGTGCAGAAAAGAGGAAGAAAGGCGCAGAAAGAAGCAACAGAAATGCAGAAAGAGGCAACAGAAGTCCAGAAAGAGGAAGAAAGGTGCAGAAAGAAGCAAGAGATGTGCAGAAAGAACCAACAGAGGTGCAGAAAGAGGCGTACTTTGACTGTACCTTACAACAGACTCATACAAAGTAGCCTAATCACTAATCCGTCTCCCAAGATGTCTTAAACCTCACTTTTCTCTTGAAGGTTCAATATTCATCGACTGCTCAGAATGTTACGCCTATCAAATATAAAACAGCAATCCTAAGCATATCACTGTTGTAAGTCTGACCAAGTTTGTGAAGGTATGCATGCATGTGACTCTGCTTTTACCTAGTGACACGTTACATGAAAATAAACATACAAATACTTGAATACCTGTGTTTCAAACAACATACTCTGTAAATTTGTGTACAAAAAGGTAGAAGCAAGAGAAGTGCAGAAAGAAGCAACAGATGTGCAGAAAGAGGCAAGACAGGTGCATAAAAAAGCAAGAGAGATGCAGAAAAAAGCAAGAGAAGTGCACAAATAACCAACGGAGGTGCAGAAAGAGGCAAGAGGGGTGCAGAAAGAGGGAAGAAGGGTGCAGAAAGAGGCAAGAGGGGTGCAGAAAGAAACAAGGGAAGTGCAGAATGAAGCAACAGGGGTGCAGAAAGAGCCAAGAGGGGTACAGAAAGAGGCAAGAGGGGTGCAGAAACAGGCAACAGAGGTGCAGAAGGAGGGAACAGGGGTACAGACAGAGGCAAGAGCATTGCAGAAAGAGGGAAGAGGGGTGCAGAAAGAGGCAAGAGAGGTGCAGAAAGAAGCAAGAGCAATGTAGAAAGAAGCAACAGAGGTGCAGAAAGAGGCAAGAGGGGTGCAGAAAGAGGAGAGAGAAGTGCAGAAAGAAGAAAAAGAGGTGCAGAAAGTGGCAAGAGGGGTATAGAAAGAGGCAAGAGCAGTGCAGAAAGAACCAAGAGATGTGCAGAAAGAGGCAAGAGAGGTGCAGAAAGAGGGAAGAGATGCGCAGAAAAATGGAAGAAGGGTACAGAAAGAAGCAAGAGAAGTGCAGAAAGAGGCAAGCAGTGCAGAAGGAGGCAAGAGAACTGCAGAAAGAGGCAAGAGAATTGCAGAAACACGCAAAAGGGGTACAGAAAGAGGGATACAGAAAGAGGAAAGAGGGATGCAGAAATTTGCAACAGAGGTGCAGAAAGAAGCAAGAGCAGTGCAGAAAGAACCAACAGAGGTGCAGAAAGAGGCAAGAGGGATACATAAAGAGGCAAGAATAGTGCATAAAGAAGCAAAAGAGGTGCAGAAAGAGGCAAGAGAAATGCAGAAAAAGGCAAGAGAGGTGCAGAAAGAGGCAGGATAGGTGCACAAAGAGGCAAAAGGGGTACAGAACGAGGCAAGAGGGGTGCAGAAAGAAGCAAGAGAAGTGCAGAAAGAAGCAAGAGAGGTGCTGAAAGAGGCAAGTGGGGTGCAGAAAGAGGCAAGAGGAGTGCAGAAAGAAGCAACAAAGGTGCCGAAAGAGGCAAGAGAGGTGCAGAAACAGGCAAGAAAGGTGCAGAAAGAGGAAACAGGGGTGCAGAAAGAGGTAAGAGGGATATAGAAATTTGCAAGAGAGGTGCGGAAAGAAGCAAGAGAGGTGGAAAAATAGGGAGGAGGGGTGCATAAAGAGGCAAGAGGGATGCAGAAATTGCAAAAGAGGTGCAGAAAGAAGCAAGAGCAGTGCATAAAGAACCATCAGAGGTGCAAAAAGAGGCAAGAGGTGTGCAGAAAGAGGTAGGAGAGGTACACAAAGAGGCAAGAGGGGTACAGAAAAAGGCAGGAGGGGTGCAGAAATAAGGAAGAGAGGTGCTGAAAGAGTCGTAAAGGGTGCAGAAAGAGGCAAGAGAATTGCAGAAAGAAGCAACTGAGGTACAGAAAGAGACAAGAGAGGTGCAGAAACAGGCAGGAAAGGTGCTGAAAGAGAGAAAAGGGGTGCAGAAAGAGGTGTAGAAAGAGGAAAGAGGGGTGCAGAAAGAAGCAAGTGAGGTGCAGAAAGAGGCAACAGAGGTGCAGAAAGACATAGGAGAGGTGCAGAAACAAGCAAGAGAAGTGCAGAAAGAGGCAAGAGAATTGCTGAAAGAAGCAACAGAGGTGTAGAAAGAAGCAAGAGAAGTGCAGAAAGAGGTAAGTGAGGTGCAGAAAGAGGCAAGAGAGGTGCAGAAAATGGCAAGAGAACTGCAGAAAGAGGCAAGATGGATGCAAAAAAGGGAAGAAGGGTGCAGAAAGAAGCAAGAGAGGTGCAGAAAGAGGGAAGACGAGTGGAGAAAGAGACAACAGGTGTGTAGAAAGAAGCAAGAGAGGTGCAGAAAGAGGCAAAGAAGTACAGAAAGAAGATACAGAGGTGCAGAAGGGGGCAAGAGAACTGCAGAAAGAGTCAAGAAAGTTGCAGAAACAGGCAAAAAAGGTACAGAAAGAGAGAGCAGGGGTGCAGACAGAGGCAAGAGAGGTGCAGAAAGTGAGAAGAGGGGTGCAGAAAGAGGCAAGAGGGGTGCAGAAATTTGCAAGAGAGGTACAGAAAGAAGCAAGAGCAGTGCAAAAGAACCAACAGAAGTGCAGAAAGAGGCAAGAGGGGTGCAGAAAGAGACAAGAGAAGTGCAGTAAGAAGGAACAGAAGTACAGAAAGAGGCAAGAGGGGTGCAGAAAGAGGGAAGAGAGGTATAGAAAGAGGCAAGAGAGTTGCATAAAGAGGGAAGAAGGGTGCAGAAAGAGGCAAGAGGGGTGCAGAAAGAAGCAACAGAGGTGGAGAAAGAAGCAAGAGAAGTGGTGCAGAAAGAAGCAACAGAGGTGCAGAAAGAAGCAAAAGAAGTACAGAAAGAAGCAACAGAGGTACAGAAGGAGCCAAGAGAACTGCAGAAAGAGGGAAGAAAGTTGCAGAAACAGGCAAAAGAGGTGCAGAAATAGAGAACAGGGGTGCGGACAGAGGCAAGAGAGGTGCAGAAATTGGGAAGAGGGGTGCAGAAAGAGGCAAGAAGGATGCAGAAATTTGCAAGAGGGGTGCAGAAAGAGGCAAGAGAAGTGCAGAAAGAAGCAACAGAGGTACAGAAAGAGGCAAGAGAGGTACAGAAACAGGCAGGAAAGGTGCAGAAAGAGGGAACAGGGGTGCATAAAGAGGCAAGAGAGGTGCAGAAAGAAGAAAGAGGGGTGCAGAAAGAAGCAAGAGGGGGGTAGAAAGAAGCAAGTGAGGTGCAGAAAGAGGTAACAGAGGTGCAGAAAGACGTGAGAGAGGTGCAGAAACAAGCAAGAGAAGAGCAGAAAGAGGCAAGAGAATTGCTGAAAGAGACAACAGGGGTGCAGAAAGAGGCAAGAGAGGTGCAGAAAATGGCAAGAGAACTGCAGAAAGTGGCAAGATGGCTGCAAAAAAGGGAAGAAGGGTACAGAAAGAGGCAAGAGAGGTGCAGAAAGAAGCAAGAGAAGTGCAGAAAGAAGCAAGACAGGTGCAGAAAGAGGGAAGACGAGTGCAGAAAGAGACAACAGGGGTGCAGAAAGAAGCAAGAGAGGTGCAGAAAGAGGCAAAAGAAGTATAGAAAGAAGCAACAGAGGTGCAGAAGGAGGCAAGAGAACTGCAGAAAGAGGCAAGAAAGTTGCAGAAACAGGCAAAAGAGGTGCAGAAAGAGAGAACAGGGGCACAGGCAGAGGCAGAGGCAAGAGAGGTGCAGAAAGTGGGAAGAGGGGTGTAGAAAGAGGCAAGAGAAGTGCAGAAAGTAGCAACAGAGGTACAGAAAGAGGCAAGAGAGGTGCAGAAACAGGCAGGAAAGGTGCAGAAAGATGGATCAGATGTGCAGAAAGAGGCAAGAGAGGTGCAGAAAGAAGAAAGAGGGGTGTAGAAAGAGGCACGAGGGGTGCAGAAAGAAGCAAGTGAGGTGCAGAAAGAAGCAAGAGAAGTGCAAAAAGAAGCAAAAGAGGTGCCAAAAGAGGGAAGACGAGTGCAGAAAGAGACAACAGGGGTGTAGAAAGAAGCAAATAAGGTGCAGAAAGAGGCAAAAGAAGTACAGAAAGAAGCAACAGAGGTGCAGAAGGAGCTAAGAAAACTGCAGAAAGAGGCAAGAAAGTTGCAGAAACAGGCAAAAGAGGTGCAGAAAGAGAGAACAGGGGTGCAGACAGAGGCAAGAGAGGTGCAGAAAGTGGGAAGAGGGGTGCAGAAAGAGGCAAGAGGGGTGCAGAAATTTGCAAGAGAGGTGCAGAAAGAAGCAAGAGCAGTGCAAAAGAAAAAACAGAAGTGCAGAAAGAGGCAAGAGGCGTGCAGAAAGAGACAAGAGAAGTTCAGTAAGAAGGAACAGAGGTGCAGAAAGAGGCAAGAGGTGTGCAGAAAGAGGGAAGAGAGGTGTAGAAAGAGGTAAGAGAGTTGCACAAAGAGGGAAGAAGGGTGCAGAAAGAGGCAAGAGGGGTGCAGAGAGAAGCAATAGAGGTGGAGAAAGAAGCAAGAGAAGTGGTGCAGAAAGAAGCAACAGAGGTGCAGAAAAAGGCAAGAGAAGTGCAGAAAGAGGCAAGAGAAGTGCAGAAAGAAGCAACAGAGGTACATAAAGAGGCAAGAGAGGTGCAGAAACAGGCAGAAAAGGTGCAGAAAGAGGGAACAGGGGTGCAGAAAGAGGCAAGAGAGGTGCAGAAAGAGGGGTGCAGAAAGAGGCAAGAGGGGTGCAGAAAGAAGCAAGTGAGGTGCAGAAAGAGGCAACAGAGGTGCAGAAAGACGTAAGACAGGTGCAGAAACAAGCAAGAGAAGGGCAGAAAGAGGCAGGAGAATTTCTGAAAGAGACAACAGGGCTGAAGAAAGAGGCAAGAGAGGTGCAGAAAATGGCAAGAGAACTGCAGAAAGAGGCAAGATGGATGCAAAAAATGGAAGAAGGGTGCAGAAAGAGGCAAGAGAGGTGCAGAAAGAAGGAAGAGAAGTGCAGAAAGAAGCAAGACAGGTGCAGAAAGAGGGAAGACGAGTGCAGAAAGAGACAACAGGGGTGCAGAAAGAAGCAAGAGAGGTGCAGAAAGAGGCAAAAGAAGTGCAGAAAAAAGAAACAGTGGTGCAGAAGGAGGCAAGAGAACTGCAAAAAGAGGCAAGAAAGTTGTAGAAACAGGCAAAAGAGGTGCAGAAAGAGAGAACAGGGGCGCAGACAGAGGCAAGAGAGGTGCAGAAAAGGGGAAGAGGGGTGCAGAAAGAGGCAAGAGGGGTGCAGAAATTTGCAAGAGAGGTGGAGAAAGAAGCAAGAGAAGTGGTGCAGAAAGAAGCAACAGAGATGCAGAAAAAGGCAAGAGGGGTGCAGAAAGAGGCAAGAGAAGTGCAGAAAGAAGCAACAGAGGTACAGAAAGAGGCAAGAGAGGTGCAGAAACAGGCAGGAAAGGTGCAGAAAGAGGGAACAGGGGTGCAGAAAGAGGCAAGAGAGGTGCAGAAAGAGGGGTGCAGAAAGAGGCAAGAGGGGTGCAGAAAGAAGCAAGTGAGGTGCAGAAAGAGGCAACAGAGGTGCAGAAAGACGTAAGACAGGTGCAGAAACAAGCAAGAGAAGGGCAGAAAGAGGCAGGAGAATTTCTGAAAGAGACAACAGGGGTGAAGAAAGAGGCAAGAGAGGTGCAGAAAATGGCAAGAGAACAGCAAAAAGAGGCAAGATGGATGCAAAAAATGGAAGAAGGGTGCAGAAAGAGGCAAGAGCGGTGCAGAAAGAAGGAAGAGAAGTGCAGAAAGAAGCAAGACAGGTGCAGAAAGAGGGAAGACGAGTGCAGAAAGAGACAACAGGGGTGCAGAAAGAAGCAAGAGAGGTGCAGAAAGAGGCAAAAGAAGTGCAGAAAAAAGCAACAGTGGTGCAGAAGGAGGCAAGAGAACTGCAAGAAGAGGCAAGAAAGTTGTAGAAACAGGCAAAAGAGGTGCAGAAAGAGAGAACAGGGGCGCAGACAGAGGCAAGAGAGGTGCAGAAAGTGGGAAGAGGGGTGCAGAAAGAGGCAAGAGGGGTGCAGAAATTTGCAAGAGAGGTGCAGAAAGAAGCCTGAGCAGTGCAAAAGAACCAACAGAAGTGCAGAAAGAGGCAAGAGGGGTGCAGAAAGATGGAAGATAGGTGTAGAAAGAGGCAAGAGAATTGCACAAAGAGGGAAGAGGGGTGCAGAAAGAAGCAACAGAGGTGGAGAAAGAAGCAAGAGAAGTGCAGAAAGAAGCAACAGAGGTGCAGAAAGAGGCAAGAGGGGTGCAGAAAGAGGCAACAGAAGTGCAGAAAGAAGCAACAGAGGTGCAGAAAGAGGCAAGAGAAGTGTAAAAAGAGGTAAGAGAAGTGCAGAAACAGGCAGGAGAGGTGCAGAAAGAGTGAACAGGGGTACAGAAAGAAGCAAAAGAGGTGCAGAAAGAGGGAAGAAGGGTGCAGAAAGAGACATGAGGGGTACAGAAAGAAGCAAGTGAGGTGCAGAAAGAGGCAACAGAGGTGCAGAAAGAGGCAAGAGTGGTGCAGAAAGTGGAAGAGATGAGCAGAACGAGGCAAAAGAAGTGCAGAAAAAGAAAGAAAGGTGCAGAAGAAGCAACAGAAATGCAGAAAGAGGCAAGAGAGTCGCAGAAAGAAGCAAGAGTGGTTTGCACACCATTAGTACCAATTTAATACCCACATTTAGCAATAAGTAACAGGTGACCATTCTAGGTTTGTAAAGGGCCTTCCATCACGATGTAACACTTGTCGCTGCATTTTTGGTAACGTTTGAGCCGTTTGAGCTAGAAACAAGGTTTTTTTTGTTAAAATCTGCAGATTATGCAGAAGATGATGGATTATATGGCAAATGCGGGAAATGTATAATTGTGCAAAAGTCAGTGCAGCCAAACAGTTGCATAATTCCAGTGGCCCTGCTCATACCTCTGACTAGGTCCAGAAGTGCTCCTCAGTGGTTCCTTCTTTTTTTTGTCTCATTGAGTTTATAGTATAGCTTCTATGGAAACGATGAAGACTAAACCTGAGGTTACCACTCCACAACACAGATTATCATACCACACAATTACTCTCCATAACACATAATCCCACTCTACATAATTCCTATACACTAAATACCACATACTTTCTATCCACATAATTTCACTGCACAACATACCACATAATTCCACTACACACAACCTACATCCACTCCACTCCACTCAACATTAATAAAACACTTTTACATTTACAACGCCAATAGCTCTAACTCTCACAAATTCAAAACCTATTACATTGCAAATGCTTCTTTAACTAGTAGTCGCATTTGCAGAGAGGTGGAAAAAGGGGGCAGGGCCCCGACCACCGCTCAGGAATTCTGCTGCGTAGGACTTACAGGAGGTATCAGGAGGGCTTCTTGGGCCCCAAAGTCCCTCAGGAGAAAAGTAGCTTTCATCCCCCAACCCGTAGTGTGCCAGGAGGCGCGTTTGCAGAGTGGTGGAGAAAGGGGGGCATGGCCTCCAAAGACCTCTTAGCAATCCCACTGTGTGGGACTTACTGGAGGTAACAGGAGGGGTATTGGGCCCCAAGGGCAAACTTGGGGGCCAACTACTCCTCCTATTACCTCCAGTAAGTCCCACACAGCAGCATTGGTAAGTTCTCATAGCAGGCCATGCCCCCTTTGCCCACAAGTCTGCAAACGCGCTCCCCGGTGCACTCTTGGATGGGGAGTGAAGTCCCCTTTGCAGCTTGGGTTGGTTAGGGGCCAACTAGCCTACCTGTTACCTCCAGTAAGCCCCACACAGTGGGATTGCTGAGAGGTGGACACAGGCAACACCCCCTTTGTCCACCACTCTGCAATTGCACCACCTGGTGCACTCTTGGTTGCGGGAGGAAGTCCCCTTACCTCCTGAGGGTCCCTGGGGGCCAACTAGCCCACCAGGTACCTCCAGTAAGCCCCACACAGTGGGATTGCTGAGATGTGGTCCGAGGCCATGCCCCTTTTTACACTACTCTGCAAATGTACCGCCTGGTGCACTGCTGCTCGGGGGATGAAGTCCACTTCAGTGCTGAGGTCCTCAGGACACAAGAGGACCTCATCGCCCCTCCAGCAGTGCGCCAAGAGGCGCATTTGCAGAGTAGTGTAAAAAGGGGCATGGCCTCAGACCACCTATCAGCAATCCCACTGTGTGGGGCTTACTGGAGTTACCTTGTCAGCTAGTTGGCCCCTAAGGACCCTTAAGATTCGAGGGGACTGAATCCCCCAACCCAGAATGCACCAGGAGGCTCGTTTGCAGAGTGGTACAGGGAGGGGCGGGGCCTCCGACGAGATGCCGGTTTTTCTATACTTTTGATATTTTTAGAAGGGGGGCTGTGTGGCCCCCTTCTCTTACTATTTTTTGGGCCCTGGGGACCCCATCCCCCAGGGCCTGAGCCATTTTTTAAAACTTTTTTTAATAAAAACGGGAAGAGGGCCACGTGGCCCCCTCCTGAGGCCACTTATGGCCCTGGTGACCCCATCCCCCGGGGCCTGGCTTCGTTCTTTTTTATTATTTATGGGAGGTGGGCCACGTGGCCCCCCTTCCCTGGGCCACTTCTGGCCCCAGGACCCCATCCCCCGGGGCCTGGCCTTGTTTTTTAAAAATTATTTATGGGAGGGGGGCCACGTGGGCCCCCTCCCTGGGCCCCTATTTTCCCCTGGGACCCCATCCCCCAGGGCCTGGCTTCTTTTTTAAAATTAATTTTTTTAATTAGGGGAGGGGGGCCACGTGGCCCCTTTTCCTGGGCCACTTCTGGCCCCGGGGACCCCATCCCCCGGGGCCGGCCCTCACGTTGGGGACCGCAGGGGGAGCCCCAATGCCCCCACGGTCCCAGCCGGCTCCCCGCCTCCTGCGGGAGCCGGCATTGCTTATGGACAAGGGGAGCTGCTGACATGCAGCTCCCCTTGTCCAAAAGCAATAAGCTTTGCTTCAGGGAAGCGAGAGCAGGTTTTCTGCTCTCTCTTCCATGAAGCGAAGCATAGTTTGCAATGACAGGGCGGGAGCCGTGCTCCCGCCCTGCCATTGCAAACTGCAATATCCCGGGGGTGGGCACCTCAGGACATTGCTGGAGCCATCCCTGGGGGGTGGCTGTCCCCAGGGCCATGGAGGGCTCCAGGAGGGGGGCTGCGCGGCCCCCCTCCCAACAAGTTTAAAGCCCCGGGGAGGTGGTGGTCCCCGGGGCCAGGGGTCCCCAACCGACCCCCATACTTCAATAATTAGTGCCCCGGGGAGGTGGTGGTCCCTGGGGCAGTGTGGGGGGGCTCAAGTCCCCCCACACTTTCTATTTCTTATAGCCCCGGGGAGGTGGCAGTCCCCGGGGCTTGGGGGGCCTGCGAGGCCCCCGCACAGTAAAGAAAAAAGCCCCGGGGAGGTGGTGGTCCCCGGGACTTGGGGGGCCTGTGAGGCCCCCACCCCATACTAGGAAATGCCCCAGGGAGGTGGCAGTCCCCGGGGCAGCGTGGGGGGCAGGAGCCCCCCATGCATTTTTTTTAAAAAAGCCCCGGGCAGGTGGCGGTCCCTTGGGACGCGGGGGGCCGCATGCCCCCGCACATTATCAGCAAAGCCCCAGGGAGGTGGCAGTCCCCGGGCCTGAGGGGGCCACCGCTACATACATTTGGATTGCCCCCGGGACCTGGCCCACCCGGGGGCTTAAGGAAAACAAAGCGCAGGAGCCCGCGCTTTGTTTTTTAAATTTTCTGCCGGATTCGCGCACCCAGCACGACTCCTGCCAAAAATTTAAAAAAAAGCTTTTTTGGGGCCTTGAGCAGGCCTAGAGGGTCAGGGTGTTTCTACCCTGGCCCCTTTTCTTGTTTTTTATCTTTTTTTTTACTGTTTTCTTGTGACTCAGTTTTACTGAGTCACAAGATGGCTGCCAACACTTCCTGGTTTGGAGTGTTGGCATCCAATCAGAATGACCCTCGCAATCGGGAGGGTTAGAGAATCCACCGCGGTCACCAGATATCGATATTTTTTATTTTTTAATTTCTCAGAAACTACTGAACGCATATACACCATTTAAAGCAAAGAGTGCACTCTGGACCAAGAGCTACCTCTCTGCCAAATTTGGTGTAATTCTGATTAGCAGTTCGGGCTGTAGCCGCGACAAAAGTTCCTATGGAAATTAACTTGGAGCAAACGTGTTTTGGGACCCCCCTTTTTTCTCAGCCCCTGCTTGACGAATCACCCCGAAACGTTCAATACAGGAGCTGACCAGAGCGGCCCATTAGTTTAGAAAATTTCGCAAAGATTCGTCAAACAGCGTCAAAGATATTGGCAAATCAAAAAACGCTTTTCCTATGGAAACTAGGTCCTAACTATAACTACCTAATGGCGACCGCCAGTAGGTAAGTTATATCTATATCTATATTCACTGAAAAAACCTTAGGTTTTAGGGACAGTTATAGTTAGTTGGACATTGCACTCGTACAAAACCCGTGAAATTCCCACGTTATAGTTAGTTCAGCTAACTATAACTCGTGCCCCCGCAATGCACTGCTGATGACGTCACATATTACATCACTCTTGACATGGTCAGTGACATCACTGATGACATCACTGATGACATCTCAAATGACATCACTGATGACATCATCCAGTGACTGTGTGTTTCTGTAAAGTTTAAATATTTTTAATATATATAGGGAAAGGCGTATTGAAGAATAAGTGGGTGTATAAGTGTCTGTATGGATGATTTAGTAGGTGCGTGACTAACTCTATAAGTGAGTGATTAAACGTATCTTACTGAATGCATGGGTTAGTGACTAAACTGGGTGAATGTCTGTATCCGTCTGTCTATTGCTGTGTAAGTGGCTGCATGGGTTTGTGAATAGCTACATGAGTGTCTATATGAGTTATTGATTGGTTGTCTGAGTATCTGTATGGGTGCCTGAGTGTTTGTGTGGGTGGGGTGTGTGTGGCTCTGTGCATAGATGTGTGAGTGGGTGATTCACTGGGTGGATGGTTTCAAGAGTGCATCTGTGATAGACTGTATGGGTGGGTAAGTGTGTGTAAGAGTGTGTTAGTGAGTGAATGTATGTCCCAGTGGTACATGTGTGAGTAACTACATATGTGAAAGGCAGTATATATGTGTGTTGGAGTATATAAATAGCTATAAGCGAGAGTGTGTGATTGTGAGAGTGACTGTATGGATGAGTGTGTGCTTGTATCAGTGATTGTATAAGAGCGTAAGAATGTGCTAGTATTTGTATGAGTAAGTGAGCTGGTGTGTGTATAACTGTATAGGTGAGTAAATGGCAGTGTGTTTAATTATTTGCATGACTGACTAGGTGTGTGAGTACCTCTATGGATGAGTGGCGGTGTTTGAGGGTCTATATATGAGTATGAGTGCATATGATAGTCCTGTACTGAGTGACCGTAAGTATGAGTGACTGTACGGGTGAGTGAGTGGATGTGTGTGTAGACCTAAGAATCAGTGAGTGGGTATGTAGTTATTGGTGTTAGAGTGTCTATGGTTTTGCGAATGGCAGTCTGTAATTTAGAGTGGGTGTATCAAAGGTTATATTAGGGTGTGAGGAGGTGCATCAGATTATCACGTGGATGATGTCATCAGTGATGTCATCAGTGATGTCATTTGAGATGTCATCAGTGATGTCATCAGTGATGTCACTGACCATGTCATGAGTGATGTAATATGTGACGTCATCAGCAGTGCATTGCGGGGCGCGAGTTATAGTTAGCTGAACTAACTATAACGGGGGAATTTCACGGGTTTTGTACGAGTGCAATGTCAAACTAACTATAACTGTCCCTAAAACCTATGGTTTTTTCAGTGAATTTGTAAGGTTTTTTAAATGCTTATTTCTAACTATAACGTGCCTGAAACCTATGGTTTTTTCAGTGAATTTCAAAGGTTTTTTAAATGCTAATTCCTAACTATAACATGTCTGAAACCTATGGTTTTTTTCAGTGAATTTCAAAGGTTTTGTAAATGACAATTTTTAAATGTATTAATTGTTATATTTATTTTTTTGATACTGATTTACTACATTTTTTTAAATTATTTATTTTTACATATTTTATTTTTAAATTACATTGTAATTACATTATACATTACATTACAAAATATACTTTCTCAGAATGAATTACTTTAGTTTAAATACTTTGCAAATAGGCAATAGACTTTTAAGTACAGTAGTTACAGTTGTTGCAATGGGCAACACAATTTCAAACACAATGCAACATTGAGCTCAATGTGAATTTCTAGTTAAATGCAATTAGTTACTTTATGGATTACTTTTCTAACCACAGGACTGGATCCTAGATTCAGTCCTGGGACATCTCCTGTAAACAGTTGAGTAAAAGCGTGTTGGTTACAGTAGTGATTTTTAAGGAATATTATTGTATTTTAAAAGTTGACACTTAGAAACTTTTTCACATAGAATCACCAATGTTATCCTATGGGAGGAAATTCACTTAGCAGGTAAGTAGTGTTATCGTTACTTTTCTTACTCAGTGGTGGATCCTGTATCCAGCACTGGTGCATCTCCTGTAAACAGTTGAAAGAATGCATTTAAGTCATACAGGCGATTTTTAAGGAATATTTGTATATTGTGAAAATCGACACTTTGAAACTTTTCTGCTGAAAACCAGACAATGGATTCCAATGGAAGGAAATACAAGTTACTGGTAAGTACGGTTAAAATTACTTTTCAGGATCAGTACTGGGCTAAAAGATGCAGCACTGAGGTCTCTCCTGATAACAGGTGAGTAAATCGAATTCGTAGTTCGGCTGATTTTAGAGTAATATTATAAAGTTCCAAAACTCCACACTTAGAAGAATTTCCAAGTGAAACCAGTCAATGTTAGCTTATGGAAGGAAATTCAAGTTACTGGTAAGTACGGTTAAAATTACTTTTCAGGATCTGTACTGGGCTCAAAGATGCAGCACTGAGGTCTCTCCTGATAACAGGTGAGTAAATCGGAATTCGTAGTTCGGCTGATTTTAGAGGAATATTTGCACAATGGTGAAGGAAGGGGGTGGGGCCTGAAGTGACATGTCTGCAAACACACCCTGTGGCGCGTTTTAAGTTGGAGAATTAATTCCTCCTCAATCCTGAGGGTCCCTAGGGGCCAACTAGCCCACCAGGAACCTCCAGTATGCGCCAGGGGCTGCGTTGCAGAGAGGTGTACAGAGGCCACGCCCCTTTTACAACACTCTGCAACGCAGCTCCGTGGCGCTTACTGGAGGTACCTGGTGGGCTAGTTGGCCCCCAGGGACCCTCAGGATGAAGAGGATTTAATTCCCCATCTAAAAATGCGCCACGGGGCCTGTTTGCACACATGTCACCTGAAGCCCCGCCCCTCCCTTCACCACTGTGCAAACACGCCCAGTGGCGCATTTTAAGTTGGGGGATTAAGTCCCCTTGAATCCTGAGGGTCCCTGGAGTCCAACTAGCCCACCATGTACCTCCAACAAGCGCCACAGAGCTGCGTTGCAGAGAGGTGTAAAAGGGGCGTGGCCTCTGTACACCTCTCTGCAACGCAGCCCCCTGGCGCATACTGGAGGTTCCTGGTGGGCTAGTTGGCCCCCAGGGACCCCCAGTATTCAAGGGGAATTTGCTCCCCATCTGCAAACGCGCCAGGGGACGCGTTTGCAGACTGCTGCAGGGTGGGGGCGGGGCCTCCGACACGATGCCGGTCGTTTTTATCTATTTTTTATTTATTTTTTGTATGGGAGGGGGCTGCGTGGCCCCCTTCCCTTGGCCTCTTTGGCCCCGGGGACCCCATCCCCCGGGGCATGAAGATTTTCATTATTTTTTTTAATTAAAATAAAACGGGAAGGGGGCCACGTGGCCCCCCTTCCCTGGGCCTATATTGGCCCCGGGGACCCCATCCCCCGGGGCATGCCCTCTTTTTTTTAAATTTTAAATATTTGGAGGGGGGCTGCGTGGCCCCCCTCCTCAGGCCATTTAAGGCCCCGGGGACCCCATCCCCCGGGGCCGGCCTTTCTGTTTTTTTAGTATATATATATATTACCTACTGGTGGTTGCCAGTATGTAGTTATAGTTAGGACCTTGTTTCTATTCAAAAGGCATTTTTTCTTTTGCCAATATCTTTGGCGGCCTTTGACGAATCTTCGCAACATTTTCAAATCTAATGGCCCACTCACTTCAGCTGCCGTGTTGCGAGTTTCGGGGTGATTCATCAAGCGGGGGCCGAGAAAAAAGGGGGTCCCAAAACGCTTTTTCTCCATGTTAATTTCCATGGGAAACTTTAGACACGGCTTCAGCCCGAACTGCTGAACAGAATATCACCAAATTTGGCAAAAAGGTAGCTCTTGTTCCAGAAAGCACTCTTTTTGTTATATGGTGTGAATCCATTCAGTAGTTCCTGAGAAATTTAAACATTTCTCTGATATACAAATATGGCCAAGGAGGATCCGCGAACCCTCCCGATCTCGTGCCTGCAATCTGATTGGCTGCCAACAGTTCCAACCAGGAAGTGTTGGCAGCCATCTTGTGACTCGGTTAAACCAAGTCCCTAGGAAAAAGGTAAAAGAAATCTGAAAAATTAAGAAAAGGGGGCAGGGTAGAAACACCCTGACCCCCTCGGCCTGCTCAGGAAAAAGCAGTTTTTACAAGATTTTCAGTGGGAGTCGCGTAGGGTCCGCAAATCCCTCCAAATTTTTTTAAAAAAACGAAGTGCGGTCTCCCATGCTTCATTTAATTAGGCCCCCAGGTGGGCCAGTTCCCTGAGGCAATTATGTAAACAGATGCAGGGGCCCAAGCAGGCCCCCGCAGCCCCGGGGACCGCCACCTCCCCGGGGTATGTTTATTAAATGCAGGGGGCCATGTGGGCCCCCGCAGCCCCCGGGACCGCCACCTCCTGGGGGCTTTTAAAAAAAATTAATGCATGGGGGGCTCCTGCCCCCCTCGCGGCCCCGGGGAATGCCACCTCCTCAGGGCTACATTCAAAAGATCCATGGGGGGGCTCCTACCAAGCCATAGCAAACTCTGCTTCATGAAAAATGCTCTAGCTTCCATGAAGCGAAGCAGAATTGCATTTGGGCAGAGGGAGCTGCATATAAGCAGCTCTCTCTGCCCCAAAAAAATGCTGGCTCCCACAGGAGGCGGAGAGCCGGCAGGGAACGGGGAGCCAAGGGGCTCCCACGTGGTCCCCAACAAGAGGCCAAGTCCTGGGGGATGGGATTCCCGGGGCCAAAAATGGCCTGTGGGAGGGGGGCCGCTCAGCCCCCCTCCCTTAAAAAGAAAAAAAAGTTAAAAAAATTGGCAGGGCCTCAAGGGATGGGGTTGGGATGGGGGCCCACGTGGCCCCCTCCCTTTTAATTTTAATTTAAATAAATGGGTCAGGCCCCGGGGGATGGGGTCCTTGGAGCCCAAAAGCACCAATGGAAGGGGGGCCACACAGCTCCCTTTCCTAAATTAAAAAAATATATAGGAACCGGCAACTCACCCGAGGCCCTGCCCCTTTTCTACACTACTCTGCAAACGTGCCTCCTGGCATGCTCTTGGTTGGGGGATGAAGTCCCCGTTGCTGCTGAGGGTCCTTAGGGGCCAACTAGCCCACCAGGTACCTCAAGTAAGCCCCACACAAGGGGGATTGCTGAGAGGTGGTCGGAGGCCACGCCCTTTTTACACCACTCTGCAAACGCACCTCTTGGCACACTGCTGGTGGGGTGATGAGGTCCCCTTATGTCCTGAGGACCTTAGGACTAAAGTGGACTTCATCCCCCAAGCGTGGCCTGGTATCAGAACTCAGCAATCCTGCTGTCTGGGACTAACTGGCAGTAATAGGAGGGGTAGTTGGCCCCCAGGGATGTCCTTGGGGGCCAGCTACCCCTCCTGTTACCTCCAGTAAGTTCCACACAGTGGGATTGCTAAGAGGTCTTCAGAGGCCACGCCCCTTTTTCTTCACCACTCTGCAAACGCGCCTCCTGGTGCACTACTGTTTGGGGGATGAAGTCCACTTTACTCCTGAGGGGACTTGGGGGCCAAGAAACCCTCCTGGTTGCTCCTGTAAGTCCTACGCAGTGGAATTCCTGAGCTGTGGTTGGAGGCCCAGCCCCCTTTCTCCACCACTCTGCAAATGCGACTGCTAGTTAAAAACCTTAGAAAGTCACTGAAAAAACCACAGGTTTTAGGGATGTTATAGTTAGAAATTAGCATTTAAAAAACCTTAGAAATTCACAGAAAAAAACACAGGTTTCAGGGACGTTATAGTTAGTTATTAGCATTTAAAAAACCTTTGAAATTCACTGAAAAATCCAAAGGTTAGAGGGACGTTATTGTTAGGCTGACATTTCACTTGTACAAAACCTGAGAAATTCAGCCATTATAGTTAGCTGAGCTAACTATAACTCGCAACCCCGCAATGCACTGCTGATGACGTCACATATTACATCACTGATGACATGGTCAGTGACATCACTGATGACATCACTGATGACATCTCAAATGACATCACTGATGACATCATCCACAGAATCTCTGACGCACCCACTCACTCCCATGTAACCTTTCATAACCTACTGCAACTTCCACACTACCATTCTTGAAATCATTGACATGCACATAGCAGTAATTACATTTCCACTCACTGATTATTAGGTCTACACACACATCCACTCAGTCTCCCATACAGGGACTTGTACACCAACTCACTTACTAATACAGCCACTAATATATCCACTTATACAGCCATACAGCCACTCACACACAGTCAGTCACTCATCGAGCTACTCACACACCTACTCACTCACCTATAGAGTCAAACAGACAGCCATTTACTCACCTACAAAGTTATACACACACCCACTCACTTACTTATACAGATGCTAACATATAATCAGTGACCCATACAGACCCTCATACATGCACTCACTAAACCATACAGCCACTATCACAATCCATCCCTCACACATAACGTCACTGATTTACTCCAGCACTTACCTATACTGCCTTTCACATATCAATTTACTCACTGATATACCACTCGCTGATATACCACTGACACAACCATTCACTCATTGACACAGCCATAGGCACATTCAGTCACTTATGGAACCCTTCTTTGACAGTCACTAACCCATGCACCCACTGACTCATGCACTCACTCATCCATGCAGGCAGTCACACACGCTCTCACCCAACTCCACAGACACTCATACACCCATACAGCTACTAACACAACAAATCACCAACAAATCCTGCATAGATCTTGCCTTTCTGTATGTTACTTGTGGTTTTTTGGGAAAGTCTTTGCCTATGATGGGATCCTTGACAATTAAATGCCAGTGTCTAGCTAGTGCTTTTCTAAGCAAAACATGTTTGTCATTGTAGGGTGTAATGAATCTAGTTCCCTCCTTTCCAGTTTCTTTGCTATTGCTATTACACAAAACATGTGGGGGAATTGGCATAAATAAATGCACAACAATAGTATGAATTGAAGCATATTTATGGCATTGTTTAACTGTGAATGAAATGTCTGATAACAATTTAACAATGTTAAATATCCACTACAAAATGGCCACCGAAGTTGTTATACAGGCTTGAGTCCTTCATTTATGTTTATTATTTTTATTGAATGCACTGACAAAGAAAATGTATAAAAAAAACATTGTGGGAACATGGTCAACGTCATGAGCAAGGTGCGTGTCATGCACCGAAACGCGTTGGCGTTTGTGCCTCTGTCGTAGCGTGGAATAAAAATATTGTTGCAACTGCACCGGAGTGCTGTGGGGTCCATTTATTGCTGTTTGGAACTGTATTCTGCATATATATTTGTATATATATATATATATTGGACCCCATGGCATTTTATATAGACTTTTTGTATTGGACATAGCGGCAAAATGGCTGAACGGATTGTAATGAAATTTCAAAGCAATGTACACTAGACTATGCAGAAGGTCTTTTTTGCTTTTGCATGTGAAGTTATGAAGTGGTTATGAAGTTATAAGAGCCAAAAACTTTGTGATATCTGTGCAGCATAATACTGCTAAAAGTAGCAAGAAAGTCTAAAAAATTATTAAGACTGCATATGCAAAGTTTCAGATTTACTACATTGTTAACTGAAAGAATCATTTATAGTCACATGCTTATTGAAACCAATAAACAAATAAATAACAAATAGAATACATCTTAAACTACAAAAGCTTTTTTCTTTGCATACTTTCTGGCTCGCAAAATAAAACTGTGCCCAACTAGCCAAACAAAAACCATCCTCCTCATTCATTCCTGTGCAACAAAATGGAAGAGTGACCTAGCAGTGAGCTACGCAAACTTCTATATTGAAGAAATGATGACTGGCCATTCGGAAAAAAAAATATATAATCTCAATTTCTATAACAGCAATGATTAGCTTCCATTCACTTTGGGCTTCTTATGTAGCACATTCCAACTAAAAGAAGCAAGGAAGCCCAAAAAATAAACTAGATGGCATAAGCCAAGATTCAGAATTACTACATGAACAACTAAAAGACACATATATGGACACATAATTATGTAAAGCAATACACAAATGCCTAACAAATACAATAGATAACAAGAAAGAAATCACATTAAATCCTATTGCCACTCTAGCTATAGTTAGGATTTCCAGAGACTGGAATTCCTCGGTTGTTTGCTCCTAATAACTTTCCACCCATTTGACGAAGCACCACAAAACCTTCCTGACCTATGGGGGCTTGTTCATGAGCCCCTTGCGACACTTTTGGACTGCCGTTGCATCACTTTTCATGACGCAGCGGCGGCATAAACACTGTGCCTCGTTGTGCCATATTTATAAGGTAATGCATCTAGGCAGATGCATCACCTTGTAAAGCCCTGCGCCACATTGTACCTGTGTCAGGTATAATTTATGCAGGGTGGGAGTTCCGACGCAAGAAAGCCTTGTAGAAGTGGCCCAGTGAAATCTATCAGATTTAAGTACGCCACTTTTAGGACGCCACTGCTTCAAATCCTTACGCCTGCCTCATAGCAGGCGTAAGGGTGACCCAGTGCTATAATCATAGCCCTCCCCCAGCATTGCTGGAGTTGCATCACGCTTCCGACACAACTCCAGCAATGCGTCAGTTTTGCGCTAACAGATACGTCAGTAACACTGACGTATCCTTCATTCCTTGCGACATGATGCGTCATACAGTAAATATGACGCATCCATCATGTCGCAAGGGGGGCGCAGTGAAAACTGTTGCATCGCAGTTTTCACGCAGCGATGCAACAGTTTTCATAAATAAGGCCCCTAGCATTTTTTACATTTTATGATGATGTAAATTTTTGTGGTGAATTGTTAAGGGGGTGCAAATATAAAAGGAGGGGTCTCAAAACGCATTTTTCCACCAATGCATTTTCTATGAACTATTGTATTTAGGTTAGGGCAGAAACAGATTTACATGAAATTTGGCAGGACTATACATTTTGGTGCGCCGATGATCCATTTTGTGTACTGTAAGTAAGTAGGGTAAGTATTTTTTTAAGTTATAAGGCACTTAAACTTAGTGAGATCTGTGACCATGGTACATTTGTGGAATTTCGCGAAATTTCATGAAACTACCACGGTACATGGAATATGGCACATCATTACAGATTGGATAATGACTGCTTTTACACAAGTTGAAGGCAGCCGTGTTTTTTAAGGCCACTTTGCCAATTTTCTGGCTTAGGGCCAGAGATATAGGTAAGAATTAGGTTTTAGGTTTTTAATAAAACATCTTCAAAAATTGAAAAAACACTGCAATACACTATATTTCACAAATATAGTGTAGTACAGTGTATATACAACTTTTAACATAATTAATTCTGTAAAATAAAATGTAATGAGTTACACGGAAATAGCTCCCAAATTTGATGAAAAATAAGCGCAGAACTCTGTAAATGTATTTAAAAATGTGTAAAAATATATACATACATTTCCCTACCTATTACTACTTTAATAAAGTGATACTGGGTAGGGAACTACAAAAAAAACTACCACTCAAAGGCTGAAACACAGAACAAAGCCAAAGTGTAGTAAGAACAATATGGCTGCCTTTTCATTTTCTAAAAACAGCCATTACCCAATTATGTACTGGCTTATCATTGCCATGTACAACGGTATACCCCAAAGTAACCGTGGTATATGATGGCCCAGAAATATAACTAAGGCCTATCTGTATTATTGTATTGCGGTACCCTTGATTCACGCAATACTTAAACAGATTTACTAAGCAACTCAAGGCCACCATTTTGGTAAATCCGGAGAAACACAAGGCAGCGTAATTCACTGTTTTGCATTACACTGCACACCATAATCCACATTGCCACTAAATCTCACATATCTGTACGCCACTCCACTGTATGCCACTACACAATACACCACTACATTTTACAGTATTCCAGTATATGCCACTCCAGTGTACACCACTCCACTCAGTACCAAGCCACTTATACCACTCCACTATACACCATTCCGCTCTATGCCATTCCTCTGTACCCCTCTTAACTGTATGAGAATCCACTCTACCTACTCCACTCTAAACTATTACACTGTACACAACTCCCCTGTATGCCACTCCACTCCACACTCTTACACTGTACGCTCCTTTACTCTACGCCACTTCAATCTACTCTGCTTCACTCCCCTGTAAATACATCCACTGGAAGCTACTCAACTATATGCAATTCTACTCTACGCCACTCCACTCTACATGATTTAACTCTATTCACCCCACTCTAATCTACTCCACTGTATGCTGTTCCACTCTATGCCACTCCACTGTATTCTACTCCACTCTACACCACTCCAGTGTATGGAACTCCACGCCACTTCATTCTATGCTATTCCATTGGATGCCACTCCAATGTATGCTATCACACTTGACCCCACTCCACTGTACGTCACTTCAGTCTACACTACACCATGGTACGCTACTCCATTATATGCTATTACACTCTATGCCACTCCACTGTATGTTATTCCACTGTATGCCACTCAACTATATGCTACTCCACTCTTCACCACTCCAGTGTATGCCACTCCACTCTATGTTGCTCTATTCAATGCTAGTCCATTGATCGATATTACACTCTATGCCACTCCACTGTATGCTGTTCCACTCTACCCCACTCCACTGTACAACACACCAGTTTACACCACTCCACTGTACACCACTCCACTGTACGCTATTCCATTCTACACTATTCTACTCTACACCCCTCCACTGTACTCCACTTTACACTATTCCACTTTATGCCACCCCACTCTTCTACACTCCCCTGTATGGTATTCCACTGCATGCTATTCCACTTTATGCTACTCCACTTTGTGCTAATTCACTCTACGCCACTACAGTGTACACTACTCCATTCTGTGCCACTCTACTGTTCGACACCATCCTCCACTATATATAACTCCACTCAATAAAAGTCAACAACACTTTCTGGCACTCTACGACACTCTACTGCATTTTATCCCTGTACACCCCACTGTCCAACTCTATACTCCACTCCATGCCCGTACACTCCATTGTACAACACTCTATTCCACAATACAACACTTTCTATATACTACATAGCACTCCACTCTACAAGACCCTGCTCCAATTTCTAACAGTTTAATACTTATGCTACGCCACTCCACTCCACTCCATTCCACTCTACTCTACAACACACCAACACACTCTATTATACTTTATTCTACACTACGTTACGTCACTACTCTAAACTGTACTCCACTGCACAATACTTTACTTCACTCTACGCTACTGTACAACAATCCGCTCTACACAGCTCCAGAGTTTGACACACTACCATACTCTATACAGCTTCACACTACAACACTCTACTAAATGTATGCCACTCTCCAACATTTTACTCCTGTATTTACCCCCACTTCACTGTAAAACACTGAAGTATATTGTATGCCACTGTATATCACTTTACCCCACTTTATGGTGCCTTATGATATGCTTCTTCACTATATGACACTGTAAGCAACTCTTTGTATGCCCCTGCACCCCACTTTACTTGACTCTACTCTATGACAGTACTCCACTCTACTCCACTGTACCCCACTCCATTCTATGCCACTGTATGCCATTGTACTCTATAATACTGTATGTCAATCCACTTTACCACACTGTTCAGTACTGTACTATACTATACACCACTCTACAAAACTCAACTAGACTGTATGTCAATCTACTCTACTGTAGTCTAGAAAACGTTCTAAGACTGTATAGCACAGCACTACACTTTACTGTACAATACCGTTCTCCAATTTATGACACTTTTCTCAACTGTATGCTACACCACACCACTCCACTCTACTCCACTCCACGCCTTTATAGACTATGACACGCCACTCAGCTTTATGACACTTTTATCCATTCTATGCTACCCCACTCCAGTATACTCAAATTCACTATGCTCCACTCTACTACACTTTTTCCCACTCTATGCCACTGTACTATACTGCTCCACTGTCCGAAAATCTACTCCACTGTGTGCAACTCCGCACTGCAACACTGTACCACCCACTATGGCCCTCTATGGCAATCAATCAATCAATCAATCACAAGATTTGTAAAGCGCACTACTTACCCGCGAGAGTCTCAAGGCGCTGAGGGAGAGGAGGGGGGTGTTGCCGCTACTGGTCGAATAGCCAGGTCTTGAGTCGTCTCCTGAAGGTCAGCAGGTCTTGGGTCTGTCGTAGGTTGAGGGGAAGGGTGTTCCAGATCTTGGCGGCGCGGTGAGAGAAGGATCTGCCTCCGGTGGTGGTTCTCCGGATGCGCGGGACGGTGGGCAGGGAGAGGTCGGCGGAGCGGAGCTGACGGTTGGGAACGTAGAAGGAGAGTCGACTGTTGAGGTAGGCTGGGCCGGTTTTGTGGAGTGCCTTGTGTGCGTGGATCAGGAGTTTGAAGGAGATTCTCTTGTCGATGGGGAGCCAGTGCAGGTTTTTCAGGTGGGGGGTGATGTGGCTGTGGCGTGGAATGTTGAGGATCAGGCGTGCAGAGGCGTTTTGGATTCTTTGCAGTCGTTTGATGAGCTTGGTCGGGGCTCCTGCGTAGAGGGCGTTTCCATAGTCGAGTCTGCTGCTGTCGAGGGCCTGGGTGACTGTTCTTCTCGTGTCTGTCGGGATCCACCTGTAGATCTTGCGGAGCATGCGGAGGGTGTTGAAGCAGGAGGAGGAGACTGCGTTGACTTGCTTGGTCATGGTGAGCGTTGAGTCGAGGATGACTCCCAGGTTGCGTGCGTGGTCGGTTGGTGTCGGGGGTGCCCCTAGTGACGAGGGCCACCAGGAGTCGTCCCAGGCTGATGGGTTGGAGCACATAATGCCCATTCACTCTGTTCCACTGTACTACACTGTGTGACACTTAATGACATGCCTCTCCACTCCTGTCTACGATACGCCACTCCACTCTATGACATGACACTCCACTCTACGATACTCTCCTCTACTGTACTCTATGACACTCCACTTGACGATACTCTACTCTATGACAGCCTACTCCTAAAACACTCTACTCCTCTCCATGACAGTGTAAGACACCCTTCTCTATTGGATAACATGCCAGATCACTGTACAACTGGCCACTCCAATCTACGATACATTACTCCACTATATGTGACACCATGCTACTACATTATATAACACTTTACTACACTGTGCGATATACCACTCCACTCTATTCCACTCTACAATACTCCACACTATCACAATAGACATTACAACATAGTACTGTACAACACTCCACATAACAACACTCCACTGGATGGCACTGGACTCTACAATTTGAGAAAGATTTTAATAAAAATAAAAAATAAAACATTTCTATTCAATGATAAAACCAAATGTTAAAGCTTAGTTTTAGTTAGCAAAACTTATTTTCCCGATATAAACCATAATTAAACTACACAAACTTTGAAAATTTTAAAGTTATAGGGGGCATATTCACAAGGAGCTATCGCCGAATTAACAGCACTTTATCGCAGCCAAAGTCATGATAAATTTACCCCCCCATTCACAAGCCGGTGTTAACAGCCCACAGCACCAGTTTACCCGTGATAGCAGCCGCAAAAAACATCGCCACAGAGGACCCTCGCAAATATCGCTAATGAGATGCAGAGTAGGCGTTCCCGTGACTAAAGCCGAGACAACAGCACACCTCAACATTCACAACGACCAGCCACATCTGCGATATAAACACAAAACAGGCGTTAAGGCGCGTTAGCACCAGGAAATCTACACCTGCTCTGACCTGGTGTAAACTCGGACGGCAGCCAGCACCACAAAAGGGAGCACAGCCCAGGGCCACATCCGAAGGGCAACAGATGCCATGGAGCCACACATCATGCGGCCCGAACACCCAAAGGGGCCACAACACCCACCAACACCACCCCAGGACCACCCCTCCCTGGCACCCCCCCGACCAAAGACATGCCACATCAGCCACACCTAAACATGTACAAAATATTCCACTTGATGCCGCACAATCACAACTGGTGACATGGATGTGTCGTCACAGAAATGACCAGCACACATTCACTTTCGAAGCAACAAATGAAACTTTATTAAACAACGAAATGAAATGAAGACACATGGCCGCTCCCCTCCGGACAATACGTAGGTCACAGCCTGTAAGACAAAAAACATGATGAGAAGTTGTGTCCTGCGCACATCAGAGGACAGAGAGAGAGTGAAGGAGAGAGAGAGGAAGAGAGGGAGAGCTAGAGAGAGAGGAAGAGAGGGAGAGAGAGAGAGAGAAGAGGAGAGAGAGCAAGAGAGGGAGGCAGAGAGAGAGGAAGAGAGGGAGAGAGAGCGAGAGAGAAGAGGAGAGGAGAGAGAGAGGAAGAGAGGGAGAGAGAGTGCCGCCCCTGCGCACCCAGGCCACACTGCTCACCTGCTGCCACCGGTGTGTCTCCAAACACGTGCCGGTATGTAGGGCAGTTCACCAGGTCACACATCTCATTCAGAGCCACCAGCTGAAACAGAGCCCAGATACATGACTGGCACAGTACACACACTTGCACAAGACAACATCGCCTGCCCGCCCATGCACAACCAGGCAGAGGCACCCCAATCCCTCCCGCCGCCCATCGGAGCATGCCCGCCCATGCACACCCAGGCCTCAATGCTCACCTTCCGCCACCGGCGCGTAGACAGGAGGTCCCACCACATGCCGCTGCAAGGCACAAGCCCGGGGCCCGCGGACATGGCACCCTCCACATCATGCAGCCCCGCCCCGCAGGCCACCAGGTCTCACGTTTGGTGCTGGGTCTTGATTACTCCATGGCAGAGGACATACCAGTGCACCCGACACCATCGCAGGCTGCACACCCGCTCAGCCCAATGGGTGCCACCAACTCTGGCATCCCGGAAGCGACGCCACGGGGCGGTAGGCCCGCGCTGCCCGCTGGCTCTGGCCTACACTGCGGTCCAGCAGAGCACACAAAACCTGAGCTGTCCGGACCGCTGGGACGGGGCATCATCGCAGGCTGCACACCCGCGCAGCAGCTCAAGGTGCCACTGACTCAGTGCACCCAAAGTCACCATCCCGTGGCGGGGTGCCTGTGCTGTCCGCAAGGCCTCTGGTGCCACTAACCCTGTGCAACCCCAGTCTGCGCCACGTGGTGGTAGGCCCGTGCCGTACTCCAGACCTCGGATGCCACTAACCCTGTGCAACCCCAGTCTGTTCCACGTGCTGGTAGGCCCGTGCTTTACTCAAGGCCTCGGATGCCACTAACCCTGTGCAACCCCAGTCTGCACCATGTGGTGGTAGGCCCGTGCCGTACTCCAGGCCTCGGATGCCACTAACCCTGTGCAACCCCAGTCTGCGCCACGTGGTGGTAGGCCCGTGCCATACTCAAGGCCTCGGATGCCACTAACCCTGTGCGCAGCAACTCATGGGCCCTATATGAGTGCGAACCGTGGGGCGTCCGTCATCCAGTCACCACCGGAAGAGGGGAATGTGACGTCGTCGGACCCTTATGTTGGCGGAGTCACATGGCCTGTGACGCCTGTGCCGGATAGGTGTGGTGGTTGTGAAAACCTGCCCTCAGGGAGTGGCTGTGACATGCTGACGACTAGACCAGTGAACTGCTCACCACCAGCGAGTACGGCTGCGACGGGTAGCAATGAGGGCCCCCCCTCGGGGCGTAAGCGGAGTGGACTGGCCTGCCGTACGCCGGACCAGCGCAGGGCCTGCAACAATGACTCGTGGGCTCTGTGCGTGTGTCCCTGCTGCAGTGTTCACGGAACCCGCTACACAAGATGCAATGTCGCACCCCCTTACTGGCAACCCACAGGATGAACATCATTGACGCAAGGGAAGGCACTGTCCCCACATTCTTCCACACATCCACACAGGAATGACATAAGACATTACACAGCAGTGCGTCACTGGATGTTTATTTGCACATCCAGTGCAGTCATGCAGCTGGAGCGGTACAGGGCAATGCCGAGCACACCACACAATATGGGCCCATGGAGGGCCAGCCAGTGTCCATCCCGGGATGACCTGTACTGTGGAAGAGGAAGGGTACAGTCCACAGTCTGTCCGCCGTGTCATTGGTCGTCAAACAACATGTGGCAGTCCATGTCGCTGTCCAAGGTGAGTGCCTCGGAGTGTATCGAGGGTCAGTGGTAGGTCTTGAGGCCATGTGCGGCACCAAGCAGAAACAGGCAAGGTGGCGGTAATGGATGCTAGTGCCTGGTCCTCCTGACCACAGTCCCATCCACGTCCTCATCCCTGGGTGTGTGCCCTGCCCCACCTGTGGGTGTTGCAGTGCCGGCTGCGGCACTGTGTGCCACTGACTCATCAAGGGCCGGAGGAGGATTGTCGGCCACACTGTGTGGCAGTGACACATCAGGTGCCCGAGTGGATACGCCTGCCACACTGGGAGGCACTGACACACCAGGGGGCGGAGATGTGGATGGTGTGGGGGCAGCAGCATTCATCATTGCCACGCCTTGTGGCAGCAATGCCATGACAAGGACATGCAGGGCACGGTAGATCCCAGCTACATTTCGCTGATGTGCAGCGGCGGCTGCCATCCTTTCCGCCTCCATCCGCACCATGTCCTCCATGAGCCTCCGCATGTGTGCCAGCTCAAGGCTGGCATCGCTGGGGCCACTGTGAGCGGACAGGTATTCTTCCCTCCACGTCATGACTCCAGAGATGTCAGTCAGGGCACGCTGGAGACCATGGGGCAGACATAGACACCCAAGGATGGCGTCCAGTTTGTTAGCCATGAGCTCAAACCCCACCCGCAACTGCTCAGCCGTCTCCTTCTGGCCGTCCAGCACACGGTGTTGGAAGGCCATTTGTTGTTCCTGGGGGTCTTGGGAGGGTGCCGGGGCTGTGGGTGCCTCCTGCAGGGTGGTTTGGGTGGTGGGTGGGGTCTCATGGATGTAGCTGGGCTGCCCTGATCCTGGAGGTGAGTTGCGGAGGTGGTCAATGAGGTCTTGGATGGTTTGGATGTCGATGCTGGTGTTGTCCTCCTCCTCGTCATCAGTGAAGAGTGGCTGTGACTGCTCTGCAGGAGGTGTTGAAGATGCCCCTGTGATGTGAAGGGGAGATGGTGTATTACAATGTGTCCACATGTATGTAGCCGCATGGTACAGGTTGACATTCAGACAGCATGGCATTGTACATTGTGACAGTGTGTGGGTCTGGGCGAGGACCCAGAGTGATTGTGGGTATGCACTGTGCCCTGCTTGCTTGTGCATGTGTGCCATTGTGGCCATCTCCCCCCATCCCCCCAGTACCTGGTGGTCACTCACCCTGTTGCGGTTGTGTTGTGTCCTGTCGAGCAGTGTCCGGTCCCCCGACTCTGGCCACAGTCTCCACACTGATGACTGTCGACACCAGCTCCTCCATGTCATCCAGCTCCAGCTGTGGTGCTGGGCCCCCACCTCCGGTCTGCGTTGCTGCCTTCAGGTTGGCGGAGAGTTTATCCTTGGTCTTCCGCTTGATGTCATTCCATCGCCTCTTGACCTCGTCCATTGTCTGCTTGTGCTCTCCGACGGCATTCACCTTGTCGACGATGTCCCGCCATATTCCATTTTTGGTGCCCAATGACACGTTGGAGGTGACGAAGAGTTGTTGATGGTGTTCCATCACCTCCGTAACTATGATCCGGTTCGCCTGTGGACTGAACTTGGTCTTCCTGGTCTTCTTGTCCTTGCCCTTCCCTGTCCCCGAGGTCCCAGGCTGGTCGTCCGGGGTGCTTGTGGGGTTGCGCTGGTCCTCTACGCCTGCTCCGGCTGCCTCCATGGTGCTTGTGTGTTGGTCAGTTTGTGTGTGGGTGTTTTTTTCTACTTTTTTGGAGGTTTCTGACGCCTGCCAGGTGTGTGTTGCAGGCCTGGCGCTGCTTGTCGCTGGTTTCCTAATCGCGCTTTGGCCCATCGCGTGTTTTTTGGTGTTGTGGTTTGTGTTTTTATCTCCATCGTGGTGGTTGTATTGCGGACTTTGTCCGCGGTTTCGGCAGGCTTTCGCATGGTACCGCCTTGTTGTGAATTCCACGTTGACACAGGGTTATTTTCCCGTGATGGGCTGCGTTATTGAAAGTTGCGTTACGCTACTCTTGCGGTAGTTATCACACGTTCTTGTGAATATACCCCATAGTTGTTTCTTTCATTTACAATTATTCCACCACCTTCAAATTATTATAAGTAGCACACCTCATTGCGCAATCTTTTCAGCTTGATTATTGATTACCAGACAACACTAACTATAACTCACCACTATACCATGCACTGTCCTCTTGGAAATATTGACACTCCACTGTATGACATTACACTGTATGAGGTGCTCTGGCACTCTACCGTATGACACTGCACTTGACAACACTAAACTGTACAACACTCTACTCCACTGAACTCCACTCTATGCTACTTCACTCTTCAACACTCTACTACACTCTATGCCGCTCTGTAACAATGTGCTCGATGAAACTCCATTTCACCACACTCCATTTCACAATACTCCAGGTGATGACAGTCCACTGTACAACACTCAACTCCACTGTTCAACGTGACACTACACTATACAACATGCTGCTCCACTCCACAATACTCCAATCCACTATACAACACACCACACCACTCCAATGTATAAATCTTTACTCCACTGTACGCTATGTCACTCCACTCTACTCAACTCCACTTTATTCCACTCCACAATACTCCACTTCACGGCACTAGACTCTACAACACTCTCCTTCACTGCACTGTATGACCCTCCACTTTAGGACACTCCAGTGAATGACACTTCACACTACAATTTGAAACACATTGTTATTAAGAAATGTAAACTGTTAACATAAAATCAAAAGACAAAGGTTAAGGATAATTTATAGTTGAAATACTTTATTTATTCTGTCTATACAACCAACTTAAATTACACAAACATTAAAAATTGTAAAGTATTCATTATAACTTCAATTTATAATTTATGTATAACTTGTGCACTACCTTCAAATGACTATAAGTCTTTTCAGCTCACTTGCCACACTACATTAACTAAAACTCATGCCTTTTCCATGCACTGTTATACCCTTGCATACTACATCACTTATAGCATGTGAAATCATAGCTTCATAACAAAACTTATACAATCTCAAAAGACATCGGGGCATATCTACAAGGGCTTTATCTCCGTGTTTCTGGCTTTAAAAGCCAGAAAAATGGAGATAAAACTATCGCCCTATCAACAAGAGGGTGCTAACATGCATAATCGCATGTTAGCACCCTTTTCTCAACGCTTCCCTTTGCATCTCTAATGAGATGCAAAGTGGGCGTCACTGAGCGTACCCGGATGGACTGCCTTGAAAATATCGCTGATGTTCACATCGCGATATTAACAAGGCAGCCCATAGGATTTTACAAGACGTTAGATTTTGGCGAAAACGGTCGTTTCGCCAAAATCTAACGTCTGCTAAAATCCTGACTTACCTATGTTAGACATAGGGGATGGATTATGCTGATACGACCACAGGGTCGTATCAGCAAGAGTCATCGCCGTTTTGCAGGGAACATCGCTGGAAAACCAGCGATGTTCCCTGCAAAACGGTGATAACCTCGCTATCTCTGGAATTCTTATCGCCCTGGGGAAACGCGTTGTTAATAACGCGCTACCAGGGCGATAAATACCAGAGATAGCCTGCGTTAGGGAATTCGGCACTCAGCACGGCCAGCGATAATTATCGCTGGCCGTTGATAATATGCCCCATCCTTTGCCACAGCACAGTGCATAGTAAAGTGGCAAGTTATAGTTAATGTTGTCTGGTTAGCGAGCTGAAAATAATGTGCAGTGAGGTGCCCTGCTCATAATAATTTAATGTGGTGGATATATTGTAAATGAAAGCTCCAACTATAACTTTAACATTTTTAAAGTTTGTGTAGTTTGAGTTTGGTTTGCAAAGGAAAAACTATAACTAAGCTTTAACCTTTGTTTTTTCGTTATATATATATATATATATATATATATATTCACCCAAAATTTTCTTTTACCACAGCTCTTAACTGGAAAGTTTTGGGGGGATCCATCAGTAGGGGCCAAGAAAAGGGGGTGGCCCCAAAACACATTTTCCCCATTCAATTTTCCATAGGACCTTTAGATACAGCTACAGTCCAAACAGATGACTGGATTTACACCATATTTGGCAGAGAGCTAGACCTTGGTCCAGAAAGAGTGCTTTTTGTGATTTGATGTAAATCCATTCAGTTGTTTTTGAGCATTAATGCTAAAATAAATTGTATATTTCACCCCGTGGATTCTTTGTGCTGATCTGCAAATTCAGGAGCGACACCTTGCATTGGGGTTGGCTAGCTGCAACTTGAACAGCAAGTTGCAGCCACCAAGCTAAGACTCAGGGACTCAGTCCCTGTGTCCACAAAAACCTTTAACAATGAGGTGGAAGGAGGCATGGTAGATGTACCCTAACCCCCTGGATCAGTTTAGGGTGTTGGGAAGGGACCCTCTCTGTAGTAGAAAGCAATAAAGAATGGTTTTTTGTTCTTACTTAGATTAGCAGACCCATCCCGGCACTCAGCTCAGCCCACTAAGACTTTTCAATGGATCAGTGAATCCATTCAACCATTTAAAAAAAATACACACGCAAAGACATGCAAACAAACCCTCACATACATACTCAACAACACAACCGCACAAACATACAAATACACTCACACAATGACACACACAGATACCTGCACAACACTCCAGACATTCACAAACACAACTACACATACACCCACACAATCTCAAACACAGCTATATAACACCCCCACACACTCAGATACACAACTACCCCTTACACACACAACCACCCCCACACATAGATTCACAACCACTCTCACATTCAAATAGAGTCACACTTACTCCCTCACAACCTCATGCACTCAAAAAGTCACAGACAAATGTATACAATCCCACAAACACACTCAACCATGCAGCTGTTTTTAAAAGATACACACAAACACATTCACACAACCATGCAATCCAATAAATACAGTCACACACACTGTCACACAATCCCACACACTCACACAATCCTCACACATAAACTCACCCATACACCCACACATACCCCCACACACGTACACCCACACAATGATACACACACAGCTAGCTACACAACACACCAAGACACTCACAGACACACCCCACACAACCACACACACACATACATACACCTACACAATCACACACACACCTACAGAATGCCCAACACACAACTCTGCCCACACACACACACACAACCTCCCACAGAGAGTCATACACACCTCACAATTCATACACACAGTCATACACATGCCAACACAATTCCATAACCTCACATACACAGAGACCTATGTGAACAACCCCACATGCAAATAGTCACCCACACAATGCCACACAACCAAACACACATGCACAATCACACATACACACACAGAATGACATGCCGATACCCACATAGCACCCCTACACACTTACAGACTCATTACACAATGACAAACACACATATACACCCAAACAAAGCCACACACACACACTCATCCCCAGACTTTCACATACAGACAGCCACATGTACACAAACCAACTCACACATACTCACCCACAAAACTACCCAAACACACTCAGACTCACACTTACCCTCACAACACTCACACAGAGACTCACACAGCCATATAATCTCTCACATGCACAGTCACATACACCCCACACACTCACAGACTCACATAGATACAAGTATATAAGCCCACACACAACCACTGACTTAAACAATCCCTCCCACACAAACACACACACACCTGCAGAACTCTAAACACTCAATCACACACACATGCACAATCCCACACATACATATTCACCACACACCACACAACCACCCCCACACACAGAAACTCACAGTCACTTTCACAACACAGACACACAGTAGCACAATCAAGCACACAATATCATATCTCATATACACAGAGTCACACACACCCATACAACCCTAAACAGACTCATGCAAAGACACACACACACACATACATTAACACATTGTTGCAGATGCGAATGGGAAACAATATACTTTAAAAACTAATTTTTAATGGATTTGCGGATCCACCGCTGCATTTTATTTAGCCCAAACCATAGTTATAGTACCTGTCCTTGTGATGGATTCCTTCATGGAATCTGGTAAATGCAATGGACAATTATTTTTAAATAAAAATATATTCCACACTTTGTTGATTGGGTGGATCTGAAAAGAACCTCTGTGTTCATAGTGTGTTGTGCACACTTAAAGGTAGAACAGGTACATTCCTTGATGTTGTTAAGAAAGATCCTGTTCCCTTCTGCTGTGGAATGGACTCCATCCTTGCAAAACACTCCAGGCATGTCGAAGCGAATATTATTGTGGTAAATGGAGCCCATCTGATGGTGACGGAGGAATCCTGGAATTGTTTAATTGACATGTCTCCTAGGTTTCTCAATCTTTGGACACAATTGAGATGACCACTGCCACTTCTATCTTTGACATATGTTGGAATATATAAAGGCAATAAGAGAAAAGAGAGCTATCAACTGTGTCAATGTCTCAGTCATTTGGATTTCAACTCCAACCCCTGTGATTCTGCCCAAATTGTTACCACCACAGTGCAGAATCATCAGGTCTGGGTTCTCGCAATCCAAAATGCTCTCAAGTATAGACAACAGTTGATGACACTTCATACATCTATGGCCAATTCAAGTGATGTCCACTTGGAGAAATCCAAGTTCTTTGTCAATGCCACATTTTTTGTCATTCTCTCTGTCCCAAAAGACAAATCTGTGTCATACAATCCACACTCTAGCCATGATGCTGGTATGGAGGAACTGGATACAGGAGGAGTCAGTAGCAGAATGAGAATTTATTTAGAAAATATGATGGCGAGTGAAGAGAAACACAGGAAAAAATCTCAGCAAAGTTTATCGTTGGCTGTTGTTTTACTGCTATTCAATAGGTTAGGTAGTCAAAAACTGTTATCTGAATTATTCATTCTGATTTGGGGAAAGAAAATCCTTTCTGATCCGGTGATTTTAATAGGCTTATATTTTTCCCCTGTACAGGGTGACTTCCAATGACATTGCTGAACATATATACAGAGCAACGTAAGCTGTATGAACTTTTCACCTGGAGCTTGGTTCTAAGGAATTTCAAATTGGTTGCCATGGAAACTGGGCTTGTAGAACAGTCTATGGGGGAAGATCATGATCCAGAGTCCAGACTGATATTGGAATTAAAAGAAATAAATGGGTTGACATAGGTATGGTAGTGATTTTTGAAGTGCAAGGGAGAGAATAGGGATAGTTAACATTAACCTAACTATCGCTTTCCCTTAGTGGTGTACTGATTCTAACGGTGCTTGCCGTTTACATAGATTCCTCTCAAAGTGTCACAGAGGATGTGCTGAGCACCACGATGGATCTGCGGATCTTGACATATAAACTTCACTTGCTGAAGCTTGCTTATTTGGACGGTGCAGTGGATGCATGATTCCAGTATAGTATATTCAGAGAGGATATATTAGGTTCAGCAAATCATAACTGTTCCTAGTTACAAATTTAAAAAAATGCTGCTTTGGGATTGGCTGATAGGTTGAGGCTAGAAATACATATATGCTATGCATAACCTTTCCCTCTTGAGATTCTCTATGGCTGGTGAGGATGTGCAGGAGTTGAACTCTCTTTCCATTCTGGTTTTGAAAAGTGTGTGAATTGCAGTGTGATACACATCGCTTCATTCAACTATTTTAGACAAACAGGCTTTTTTTCAGGTATTTTAAATACGTATTTATTTTTGACACCTTTGGTGCTGTGTATATTGGCTTTGTATAGTGTAAAAAACGTTTTATGTGTACTATATATTAAATTCAATGAATAACTATAGTGGGGGAACCAATCAGCATAAGTGTGTATTTTCAGTTGTTTTTTAACCACAATGTTGAGCACGTTTTTTAGGGGTATTGATTGGAAGTGGTGTTGAGCAATGCAATGTATATCAAATGTATGTTTATTTTTTTAAACTTTGTTATGTTAAAATTATCTATAAAGCGCATATGCACCGACCAGTTTCTTGGCGCTGCATACAGGAAAGAACTTGCAGCTCATAAACTCATTGATATGACTGAGAGAACAGCCAAGTTTTCAAAAGTCATCTAAAGCTGAGATAACAAGATGATAATCTAATATTAGATAGGAGTAAGTTCCAGAATCGAGGGGCCAGAACAGAAAATCTAGCATCTTCTTGCCTCTTTTTTTTAGGTTTAACTCTTTTTTAGTAGCAGTTTCGTTGTACATACAAAAACAGCTCTGCCGTGTAATGCGCAATGAACCATGAAGCACTAGTGTATTTCTAGTACATACATCTCTATCATGACCTGCGTTTTCAATATACTTCACCCAATGCATGCAAGGCAGCTTGTATGCTAAAACATGAGTAGACATAACTGAAAAAGGGGTGAGAACTTACCCATATAAAACGAAACAATGAAAGCCCCCCCCACCCACCCCTCCCCACCACTGGTATGCATATTTCTTCCTTCCACAGTGACGCCATTGTGAAGGGATTGGGCACTGTCAGAGTTCACTTTATCTCAGGAGCGTCCTCCGTTGCCGTTAGCCGAAGAAGGCGGAGATATTTTGGGCACGTAATCTCCTTAAAGTCGGTGGACAACAAAGTCAGGAGGGGCCTCCAGACCTCTTTGAATCCAGACACCGAGCCTGCGAGGGAGGCCTGAATGCGTTCCATCCCCAGAATGTACCATAATTTATGGAGCCAACCTGTATGTGTGGGAACCATTTGCGTGTCCCAGTGCGTTAAAATGTTTTGGAGTGCCCCCCCCCGAGTTAAGCCCATCTGTTTACCTTTGCGGGACTTCAGTGGGAACGTTAGGGGGTTGGGCAATCCTAATAAGACGTAGGCCGGGAATCTTGGAATCTGTGTCTCAAACCGCCCGTCAATTTCATCCAAGATTTGAGGCCAGTAATTAGACAGAGCCAGGCAATCCCACAACAAGTGTAGCAGGGTCGCTTCCTTCCCACACCCCTGCCAGCAGGTAGGACTATGGTCTGGGTTCCCTTGGTACAGGCGCGCAGGTGTCAGGTACCAGTATGTCACTATCTTGAAGGCTGTTTCCTTACTGGCAGTGTTTCTCGCTATATGTTTGGCCCTATAATAGATATCTCCCCATTCCTTCTTCGAGAGGTCCCTTTCTAGCTCCTTCATCCAGCATCTCTGACTGGGGTTAGGCTCTGTGGGAGCTGGCAGGCGCAGCATTTCGTATAGCTCGGAAATCAACGTTTTATCCGATATCTTTGTGACCAGCCAATTTTCATATTTTTTCAGTCTCCTATTGACTTTGGGATGTATGTCGGGGTGTAGGAGCCAGTGTCTAACCTGCATATAATGATACCTTTCAGTCTCTGGGAGTGTGTAATCTTGCCTCAATTGTGAGAAGGGAATAATCCCGTCCACATCAAACAAGTGGCCTGCTGCTTTACTAAGGCGTGGCCTGCCAGGTTCTGAAAGCCCTGACATCCATTCCCGGGGAGAATTCCTTGTTCTCAAGCAAGGGCGTCATCGGGGAGGGGACTGACGTGAGCGATCTCTTTGTGGCCACCTCCTCCCAAGCGTCCAACACCGCCCTGGTAATAGGGGTCCCCAACAGACCTTGCGGCCTATCAGCCTTTTTCAAAAAGGGGACCTTCCACAGGGAGATCTGAGCCAACGCTCTATCCTGGAACAGCCACCGCTTTTCGGATTCTTCTCGGTTCAATTCAACCAGGTATCTCAGTTGAGCTGCTCTATAGTACTCCGCTAGATTCGGGAACCCTAACCCTCCCTCTTCTGCCCTCAGATAGCCCAGCTCTCGACGCATGCGTGGTCTCGCCCCTGCCCATACGAATTGAAGCTTATCCTTTTGTAGCGTATTAAGTGTCCCTCTCGGTGGCTTGGCCGATAGCGTCTGGAACAGATACAGTGCTTTCGGAGGGGCCGACATCTTTATCGCGGCCACGCGACCCATTAATGACAGCTGGTGATGCCTCCATGCCTGTAGATCTTTCGTGATCTGTCTGGCTAGCTTATCATAATTCATGGTGATCGTTTGTTGGACCGACGGGGCGAGCTCGATCCCTAAATACAGGATCGAATCTGTTACTTGGATCCCCGAAAACCGATCTCCCTCCATCAGTGAGCCTAACCGTGCCCCAGCTAGATTTAAGATCTGCGACTTCCCCACATTGACTTTAAAACCGGAGACATCACCAAAGACTTCCAACTCCCTCAAAAAACGCCGGGACCGACCTCTCTGGGGCCTCTAATGAGGCCAGTATGTCATCAGCGTACAGGCTTATTGCGTGTCTTTCCCCCCCAAATGGTATGAGCCTGATGTCTGGGTTATCCCGTACCCTCTGCACCAACAGCTCGATGTATAAAGCGAACAGGAGGGGCGACAGCGGACACCCCTGCCTGGTGCCCCATTGAATGGGGAAGGGACAAGATGAGATTCCGTTGACCCTAATGGAAGCGGTGGGGGAGCTATAGCAACTCGCTACCCAGGCTCCGAAACGTTCCCTTGACCCAAAGTGGACCAGCATGCGTTCTAGGAAACCCCAGTCAACCCGGTTGAACGCTTTCTCTGCGCCAACTGTCAACAGCAGGGCGTTCATGTTCGTTCGGTGGGCCTTGTCTATCAGATGGAGGATCCGTTTCGTGTTATCCCCACCTTGGCGATTCTGAATAAAGCCCGCTTGGTCCGGATCTATTATTCTGGGCATTATCGGACCCAGTCTTGCTGCCAGGATACCTGTGACCAATTTAAGATCCACATTCAGTAGGGACACCGGGCGGTAAGAGCTACATTTCTTCCTGTCCTTCCCTGGCTTAGGTAGGACTACTATAGCCACTGCCAACATATCGGCGGGAATCGACCTGGCCCCTCAAATGAATGAAACAGACGTGTCAGGACTGGTGCGAGTAAGTGACAAAAGGACTTGTAAAAACCTGCTGAGAAGCCATCAGGCCCCGGCGGCTTAAGAGGTTTGAGACGTGATATCGCCCCGATCACCTCCTCAATCCGAAACGGGGCATCTAGCAGCTCTGCCTGATCCCTAACTAGTGTGGACGTGTGTGTCCCCTGCAAATAGGATGTCATCAGTCTTTCCGACGTATTCTCCACGGCATACAGGTCTGAGTAGAAGTCCCTAAATGCTCGCGCTATATCTTCGTCTTCCGTGAGACCCTCCCCCTTGTCATTCTCTATTGTCTGCACCCTCATCTGTTGATTCCTTGCTCTAAGTTTACCAGCCAGCATGCGTCCTGTCCTATCCCCACCGCTGTAGTAGGAATGCTTCAGTCTCTGCACCGCATACTCGGCTCTGTCGAGGTCCAGCCCCGCCAGTTGTGCCCGTGCCGCCTTCAGTTGTCGCCAGACCCTAGGCGCCCCTGTCCGGCTGTGCACCCTTTCTAACTCCAGTTCCTGTGCAGTGAGGTCTGCCCTTTTTTCCTTGCACTCTTTAGACTCCGCCGCCGAAATTGCAATTAATTCCCCCCTCACTACCGCTTTCAGGGCCCCCCATAATGTGGCTACTGATATATCCGGAGAGTCATTTACTTCAAGGCACCCCTTGATGCACTTAGTGAGCTGTAGAGTCACCACTTCCTTGTGGAGCATAGTTTCCCACAGTCTCCAGCCCCCCTGTGGTTTCCGTTGCGGCGGAAGCTGAAGAGAGGCCATCACCGCATCGTGATCAGAAAGCGCCGCCGGCGAAATGTCCACCTCGCCCACCATCTTATTGATCTCTACCGTACCCAGCAAGTGATCCAGGCGTGCGTATGTCTTAAATGCGTGTGAATAATATGAAAACTGCGATGTTCAAGGGTGTGCCTCCCTCCACAAACCCATCAAGCCCATGGACTGGAGCCACTCTCTGCAGTCCTGTGATATCTCCCCCATCTGTGAGTATCGATTACCTGACCTGTCGTTTGTATCGTCCATAACGATATTCAGATCCCCCCCTATGATCGTTTTACGTTCTTGCCTGTGCATGACCTCAATGAGAGCCGTTTTCAGAAATTTCTCCTGCCCTGTGTTAGGTGCGTAGGTGGAGCCTATCAGTAAGGTGTGTCCCCCAATCTGGAATACATGAGCCAGAAGTCTTCTCTTGATCTTGGCCACTTTTTCCCCCACCGTTCCCTTGAACCGCTTAGCAACCAAAATAGCCACCCCTGCCTTTTGATCTGGGGTAGATGAGAAGAACTGTTGGGGGAAGACTCGTGACCTCATTCTATGCCAATCCTTGGAGAGGAGGTGCGTTTCTTGGAGAAGACACACATCCGCCTCCGTGTTTTCCAAATAGGAAAGGATGGACCTCTGTTTAATGGGGTTATTAAGGCCTCTCACAATGAGAGTGAGTATTTTCATTGTGGACTGGGACATGTCGTGTTGGGGGGATTGTACCTTCGCTGGCCTGTCTCTAAATCCGTGTGGTCACCCCACCTTCTCAATCTCCATGCCATGACCAAGCTCCATTGCATGCAATCCACCCCCTCGACGTCAGCAACCTGCATACCAGTGCCCCCCCTCCCCTCCCTAACCCCAACCGTGAACCCCTTTGTACCCCATAATGTCCAGGGCCCGCCAAACATGTTCGTGTGTCCTTGGTGTCCAGAAAAGTTGAGAGCATGATGTGGCCAATTCCCGAGCCTCCCCACTCCCGTCAGGTGACTCCGCCACCCACCCAGCCCAGCATATGCCACTTATCTGTCCCTCAAATGTTCAGGGTGTCTTCATGGGGGGACGTCCCCCTGGACAGCATCTCCAGCACTGACTGTTGTTCTTGCGCCATCTTTGTGGGGTCCGGTCGCATCGCCCGCTCCGTGCTACGCCTTCCAGTGACCTTTTGCCAACGATCTCTGGAGGTCTTGAGCTGTCGGCTCTCCTCCTCTTCTTGATGTGGGTTCTCTATGCCCAGCACCCGGCAAGTGTCTTGCAGTGATCGGAGTTGGTGCAATATGCCCTGCCACTTAAAAATTAGCCAGAACGGATGTCCCCATGAGTATGGTACTCCCTGGTTCTGGAGGTGTATGGTTGCCACCCTAAACTCTTTCCGTTTCTGGAGGGTTATTAGGGCTAAGTCTTGATAGAGAGCTATTGGATGGTCTTGGTATCGTATGGGTTGCTTTTCTCTTGCTGCTCGAAGTATTTGCTCTTTTAGTTGGAAGTCCGGGATGTAAGCCATGATATCCGGCGGGGGTGCCGGTGCGCGGTGCGGGAGACCGACTCTGTGTGCCCTATCTATTTTAATGTCCAGGTCCGGTGAGGCGCCCAGTACACTCCTGAAGAGGCCTTTTAGGTATTGCGTAATGTCCGGGCCTTCTACCTTGAGTGGAACTCCCCTGACCCGAATGTTGTTTCGTCGAGAGTGATTCTCCAGGTCCTCTGTGTGCGCCTGGAGGTCTATCTGCTGAGCCTTGAGCCGGAGAATCTCCTGCTGTAGTTGTTCTACTTCCTCCTCCCGGGCTTGTTCTTGATCTTCGATGGAGGCCACCCGCTCTACCACAGCATCGATGTCTCGCCGCACCTCCTTCATCTCTCCTGCGATCTCCCCCTTCAGCGTCTGAATGTCTTCTCTCAATGTGTTGAAGAGCGTCTCCAAGAAGGAGCGGGTGACCGGGGCTTCGTGGGGGTCCATATCCTGCCCACCTTGTGCTGTCAGGGAGAGGCGCCCCTCTCCGCCACCGGTCTGCTGGAGTTTGGTCAGCATCTCCTTTAGAGTCCGGTCCTTCTTGCCCCGTAGTGAGGTCATGGCCGCTACGTCCCCCGCCGCCTCTCCGGTCCGATCTGCCCTGTCACCGTGGGGTGTGTGTCCTGTCCCCAGTTGATAACACTCCACCAGGGCGTCAGCTCTCCAATCCCCCTCCGCTCCAACCCCAGAGGCGTAGGGGCCTTTATCAGTTTCTCCTGATGGTTGTTTATCTCTTTTGGGCTTCAGAGAATACTCCCCGATGTCTTCTTCGGGGAGTCTGCTCCGCTTCCCCTCTACAATGGCCCACTTGAGGGGCAGGCACGTGTACCCAGTTGGAGGGCCTTGATGCAGTAGTCCTCCCTGATAGTCCTGTGATTAGGCGGCGTGCCTCGCCGGCCCTGTGACCACCAGTGTAATCCTGACTCCCGAGAGCGCTCTCTTGCTCTGGGCGCATCCCGGCCTTAGCCCGCCTCGTCCTCTCTCCTCGCTGTGCACTTCAATGGGGGTCTCAGGGGTTGGGCCCTGTAGGGATGGGCCGCGTCTGTCTCCCCACCCGCAGATCCCGGGGCTCACTCACCGCTTGCCCTCGCTGCTCCTCGCCAGGCTCCCCAGCCTCTCACTCGTGGGCCTGTGTGTCTACATCCGGGCATGGCAGTGTATCGGCTTACCTAGGGGCACGCAGTCATCCTCACCAGGCCTCCGTGCATCCGACTCTTTCAGGGCCTTCTCGTTATCCGCCGGCCTCCCACCGCCTCCTTGCTGCGTCGCTGCTGCACACTTGTGGGGCCCTGATCTGCGGCGCAGCGACCGCGGTCCACCAGCGAGGCCAGTCCTCCGTTCCGGATTCTGCGTTCTGGTGGGAGCGGACGCCAACAGCACTGGCGCCGCGCGGTCAGGCCAGGATCCTCGCTTGTGCACTCCGCAACAAGGACCCACTGATGGGTGCCCACTGCCGGCAGCCCTTCTCTGCTAACAGGTCATCTCCGGGTCCCGGGCTCCCGGCTTGATCAATTTTGCCGTCCCGCAGCCCGCCAGCCGAAGACTCTGGCCGAAGCTCTATGGGGTGGGAGTGGCCACGGCACAGCTCACCATTGTCTTTACGCCTCTTGTGGGCTCCCTGCCTCAGGCCTCGGCCCGGCTAGGCTCCACTGGGCCCTGCCATTACTCCGGTCCATCCGCGATGAACCCACGACTGCAGTCGCGCTGATGGTGCCCCGAGTCCGGCCACCCCGCTCCGCCCACTGGCCCTCACTCTCTGCGTGCCTCTCTCTGTCCCCCTCCGCACGCAGGTGGTCTCCGATCCGTCGCAGCCGGGTCTCAGCGAGCCTTGGGGGAGATCCGGTGTGGAGAGCGGCCTCAACGGGCCCAGTCGATTTTGGCCGCCATTGGCTTGCACTGGCCTTGCGTCATCCCAGAGCTCTCCCTCACCCGGAGACGGGCCCTATCTCCTAATTTCAGCTCCTCACAGTTGCAGCTGGGGTATGGCGGGTGCCTCCCTCCGCGATGTGGTGTCTTGAGGGGATACCGCTCAGATCCAGGCCGGATTGGGCGCTCTGGAGCGGGGAGACGAAAGAAACCCGTCTTACCCGCTCGCCATCTTGGCCACGCCCCTTTTACCTCTTCTTTTAAAGGGAAGAGTGCCAAAAGATTGAGGTGCATGGACCTCAGATTGCGAGCATGAGGTGTACCTATGAATGCGTGAAGAGATAAACTCGGGGCAGGTGCCATGCAAGGATTTAAAGATAATACATCTGCTCTTAATGGCGGAGCGCTGTTTCACTGGTAACCACTGAAGTTTCCTCATCAGGGGAGTTATGTGGCACCTTCTTGGCTGTTGGTAAATCAGTCTGGCCGTCTGATCTTGTACCAGCTGTAGTCTCTTAATCAGGTGTTCTGGAAGAGCAAAGTAAAGCGAATTCGCATAGTCAGTATAAGAGATGGCTAATGTGAGAACAACCTGGACAAGGGCTTCAAAGGTGAAGAATCTTCCAATGTTTTTAACCTTCCGAAGCTGGAAGAAGCAGAAGGAAACAACGGACCCAACCTGAGGCTTCATAGAGAGGTTATTATCAATAAGAACTCCTAGGCTCTTCAGGGAAGTTGTGGGCTGAGGGGGCATGCCCAGTTCAGTGGGATAAATGTTGGAATTCCATGGATTTTGAGAGCCTCCACCCAGACCAAGCTCTGTCTTGTCAGCGTTTAATTTCAATTGATTGCTGTTCATCCAGTTGTGGATGAACAGCATGCTTTTTTGGAAATTCAGGATTGAGTCTGGGGTACTAACGATTGCAAATAGTAGTTGCATATCATCAGCATAGTTAAAGGAGCGCACGTTCATTTTCCTCAAGGACTGTACCAGCGGAAAGATATACAAGTTGAAAAGATGGAAGGAAAAGGACAATCCCTGAGGTACACCGCTGGTCAATTTGACCTGGGGGGAGCTAAAAGAGGAGAGTCGAACCAATTGGGAGCGTTCTTTTAGAAAGGACACAAACCATTTAAGTGCAGTTTCCTGAATACAAGCGGCCTCGACATGATCCTCCAGAAGTTCATGGTTGACCATGTCAAAGGCCGTCGATAAATCAAGAAGCACTAGTGCCTGTGTAGTGCCTCTGTCAGCCTCTTCCCTCATTTTATCCAGCACGGTCAGCATAACTGCCTCAGTTGAGTAAGATGGACGGAAACCAGCCTGGCAGGGATCACGGAAGAGAGACTGTTTGAGAAAAGAACAGAGGCAGTTGGCAACATGGACTTCCAACACTTTGGCCAAAAAAGCAGAAATTAGATGGGGCGATAGTTTGTCAAAACAAATGGGTCTGCACCAGTTTTCTTAAGAAGTGGGACCACAATTGCTTCTTTAAAGGCTCTGGGACTAAGGCAGTATGTTAATGAATCATTGAGCAAAGATAAAGCTGGGTCAGGAAATGCAAGGAATGCTTCCTTTAGGACTTGAGGGGGACAAGTATCAGAGGGAGAGACAGATTTTACTTTAATCAGCAAAATTTAAAAAGAGTTCCTTGCTGATAATGGGTAATTCAGTCAAAGAGAGGGGATTCCTGGCCAAGACAGGTAGGATTCTAGAAGGGAGACTTAGAGGAATGCTATCTTTAACCCTTTCGGTGCTCATGACGGAATGGTTCCGTCATGAGCACCGGTGCTTCTGTGCTCATGACGGAACCATTCCGTCATGAGGACAGGAGCACGGAATCCCTCTGCTGCAGACAGCAGAGGGATTTCCCTTTTTATTGGCCTCGGGAGGTTGAGGAAGAGCTTCCCCAACCTCCCGAGGCCAATTTCATTTTATTGCAATGCCGATCGCGCGCATGGCGCGCTGTCGTCATTGCAATGAAAATGAAACTGAAACTTAGTTTCAGTTTCATTGTTGCGGTGCTCGTGGGGCTATCTCAGCCCCCGAGCACCGAAGCAGATGGGAGAGGTATCGTTGGAAAGGGGAAAATCCCCCTTTCCAATGGTACCCCTCCCTAGTGGATCCCCAAGCAGGGATCCACCCACTAGGCACCGGGGGAGGGGAGCGGCCCCTTGGGCAAGGGCCTTTGCTCCCCCCATATTTTTGGGCCTAGTTCAGTCTTTATGCCCCCCCTGGGAGGCAGATGGGGGATGCAGCCCCCAATCTGCCCCCCAAGGGGGCAGAAAGCCCACTAGACGCCAGGGTTTTTTTTTTTACATTTAATTTAGGGGTGTGGGCTGCCCAAGATGGGCATGCCAATGCCTCCACCCCTCCCCCCACAAAATTCCAGTCTTTCTGCCCCCCCGGGGGCAGAAAGCCCACTAGAAACCAGGGTTTTATTTTATTATGTAAATTAGGGGTGGGGGCTGCCCAATATGGGCACGCCAAAGCCCCCAACCCCCTCCTGCACAATAACAGTCTTTCTGCCCCCCCTGGGTGCAGATGGGGGGGTAGCCCCCATTTGCCCCCCGGGGGGGCAGAAAGCCCACTAGACACCAGGTTTTTTTTTTTACGATTAATTTAGGGGTGGGGGCTGCCAAAGATGGGCATGCCAGTGCCCCCACCCCTCCCCCCCACAAAATTCCAGTCTTTCTGCCCCCCTGGGGGGCAGATTGGGGCAGCAGCCCCAATCTGCCCCCCTTGGGGGCAGAAAGCACCCTAGACACCAGGAATTATTGTTTTTTATAGGCCCGGGGTGGGTGCTGCCCAGAATGGGCATGCAAATGCCCACACCCTACCCCCCAAAGAAAACTAAAGACTTGCTGCCCCTCCAGGAGGAAGATGGGGGCAATAGCCCCTGATTTGCCCCCAAGGGAGAGGCAGAAAGCCCGCTAAGCGCCAGGGATTTTTTTTTATATAGGTAGGGGTGGGGGTTGCCCAGAATGGGCATGTCAAGGCCCCCACCCCCCAAATAAATGATAGTCTTTCTGCCCCCCCCTGGGAGGCAGATGGGGCAATAGCCCCTTATCTGCCCCCCCGGGGAGGGACAGAAAGCCCATTAGCCACCAGGGATTTTTTTCCCAAAGTTCGGGGTGGGGGTTGCCCAGAATGGGCATGCCAATGCCCCCACCCCCCAAAAAAAGATACCACAGCCTTTCTGCCCCCTCCCAGGAGGCAGATGGGGGCAGTAGCCCCTGATCTGCCAACCGGGGGGGCAGAAAGTCCACTAGGCGCCAGCGATTATGCTGGCTTTTCCATTAGAAGGGGTGGGGGCTTCCCAGAATGGGCATCCCAATGCCCCCACCCCCCAAAAGAATAGCCACAGTCTTTCTGCCCCCCTTGGGGGCATATCGGGGCAATAGCCCTAGATTTCCCCCCTCCCCAGGGCGGCAGAAAGCCCACTAGGCACTGAATTTTCTTCAGGATGTGCCTACCTCTGGATTGTGTGCCCTTGCGCAGCCGGCACATAGGGAAACCTAGCAAACCTGTACAATTTTGAAAACTAGACACGAAGGGGAATCCAGGATGGGGTGACTTGTGTGCCTCGCACCAGGTTCTGTTACCCAGAATCCCTTGCAAACCTCAAACTTTATCAAAAACCCACATTTTCCTCACATTTTTGTGGTGGAAAGTTCTGGAATCTGCGTGGATCCACAAAATTCCACCGACTCCGCGTTCCACAAAGTCTTCCGGGAAAAATGGTACCTCACTTGTGTGGGTGGGTCAAGTACCCACGACAGGCAAGGGCCCAAAACCTAGTGAGGCGACATCAAAATTACCTATCACAAACCAATCTGGTTTTCAAGGGGGGTCCCATGAGTTTTTGACTCCGAGCTCCGCGGCCATCTAGGGAAACCTACCAAACCCACACACTTCTGAAAACTGGACACCCGGGGGATTCCAGGGAGGTATGGCTTGAGTGGATCCCCCAACGTTTTCTTACCCAGAATCCCCTGCAAACCTCAAATTTAGCTGAAAAAAATAACTTTTTCCACACATTTTTGTGTTGGAAAGTTGTGGCATCACCGGGCTGACACAAATTTCCTATCACCCAGCGTTCCCCCAGGTCTCCCGATAAAAATGGTGCCTCACTTGTGTGGGAGGCCCAAGTACCCGCGACAGGCAAGGGCCCAAAATGTATTGAGGCGACATCAAAATTGCCCATCACAAAACGACCTGGTTTTGCAAGGGGGGTCACCTGGGTTTTTGACCCCGTGCTCGGCGGTCAGCTAGGGAAACCTACCAAACCCACACATTTCTCAAAACTAGACACTCGGGGGATTATAGGGAGGTATGGCTTGCGTGGATCCCCCAACATTTTCTTACCCAGAATCCCCTGCAAACCTCAAATTTAGCTGAAAAAATCAATTTTTCCACACATTTTTGTGTGGGAAAGTTGTGGCATCACTGGGCTGACACAAATTTCCTCCCACCCAGCGTTCCCGTAGGTCTCCCGATAAAAATGGTGCCTCACTCTTGTGGGAGGCCCAAGTACCCGCGACAGGCAAGTGCCCAAAACGTATTGAGCCGACATCAAAATTGCCTATCACAAAACAACCTGGTTTTGCAAGGGGGGTCACCTGGGTTTTTGGCCCCGTGCTTGGCGGCCAGCTAGGGAAACCTACCAAACCCACACATTTCAGAAAACTAGACACCTGGGGGATTCCAGGGAGGTATGGCTTGCGTAGATCCCCTAACGTTTTCTTACCCAGAATCCCCTGCAAACCTCAAATTTAGCTGAAAAAAATCACTTTTTCCACTCATTTTTGTGTGAGAAAGTTGTGGCATCACTGGGCTGACACAAATTTCCTACCACCCAGTGTTCCCCCAGGTCTCCCGATAAAAATGGTGCCTCACTCGTGTGGGGTACTTGGGCCTCCCACGCGAGTGAGGCACCATTTTTGTGTGGAAAAAGTGATTTTTTCAGCTAAATTTGAGGTTTGCACGGGATTCTGGGTAAGAAAACGTTTGGGGATCCATGCAAGCCATACCTCCCTGGAATCCTCTGGGTGTCTAGTTTTTAGAAATGTGTGGGTTTGGTAGGTTTCCCTAGCTGGCCGCCGAGCACAGGGCCAAAAACCCAGGTGACCCCCCTTGCAAAACCAGGTCGTTTTGTGATAGGCAATGTTGATGTCGCCTCAATACGTTTTGGGCCCTTGCCTGTCGTGGGTACCTGGGCCTCCCACACGAGTGAGGCACCATTTTTATCGGGAGACTTGGGGGAACACTGGGTGGTAGGAAATTTGTGTCAGCCCGGTGATGCCACAACTTTCCCACACAAAAATGTGCGGAATAAGTGATTTTTTCAGCTAAATTTGAGGTTTGCAGGGGATTCTGGGTAAGAAAACGTTGGGGGATCCATGCAAGCCATACCTCCCTGGAATCCCCGGGTGTCTAGTTTTTAGAAATGTGTGGGTTTTGTAGGTTTCCTAGCTGGCCACCGAGCACGGGGCAAAACCCAGGTGACCTCCTGCAAAACCAGGTTTTTTGTGATAGGCAATTTGATTTCGCCTCAATAAGTTTTGGGCCCTTGCCTGTCGCGGGTACTTGGGCCTCCCACACGAGTGAGGCACCATTTTTATCGGGAGACCCGGGGAAACGCTGGGTGGTAGGAAATTTGAGTCAGCCCGGTGATGCCACAACTTTCCCACACAAAAATGTGTGAAAAAAGCGATTTTTTTTCAGCTAAATTTGAGGTTTGCAGGGGATTCTGGGTAAGAAAATGTTGGGGGATCCATGCAAGCCATACCTCCCTAGCATCCCCCGGGTGTCTAGTTTTCAAAAATGTATGGGTTTGCTAGGTTTCCCTAGGTGCCGGCAGAGCTAGGGTTCAAAAACGACAGCTAGGCACTTTGCAAAAAAAGGGTCAATTTTCACTGTGAAAATGTGGTGTGACCACCTTGCGTTTTGGGCCGTTTCCTGTCACGGGCACTAGGCCTACCTACACAAGTGAGGTACCATTTTTCTCGGAAGACTTTGGGGAACGCAGGGTGGGTAGAATTTTGTGGATCCACGCAGATTCCAGAACTTTCCACCACAGAAATGTGAGGAAAATGTGGTTTTTTTTGACAATTTTTTAGGTTCGCAAGGGATTCTGGGTAACAGAACCGGGTGAGAGCCAGTCAAGTCACCCCATCCTGGATTCCCCTGGGTGTCTAGTTTTCAGAAATGTGTGGGTTTGGTAGGTTTCCCTAGCTGGCGGCCGAGCACGGGGCCAAAAACCCAGGTGACCCCCCTTGCAAAACCAGGTCGTTTTGTGATAGGCAATTTTGATGTCGCCTCAATACGTTTTGGGCCCTTGCCTGTCGCGGGTACTTGGGCCTCCCACACAAGTGAGGCACCATTTTTATCAGGAGACCTGGGGGAACACTGTGTGGTAGGAAATTTGTGTCAGCCCGGTGATGCCACAACTTTCCCACACAGAAATGTGTTTGAAAAAGTGATCTTTTTCAGCTAAATTTGAGGTTTGCAGGGGATTCTGGGTAAGAAAACGTTGGGGGATCCACACAAGCAATACCTCCCTGGAATCCTCCGGGTGTCTAGTTTTCAGAAATGGGTGGGTTTGGTAGGTTTCCCTAGCTGAACGCCGAGCACGGGGCCAAAAACCCAGGTGACCCTCCTTGCAAAACCAGGTCGTTTTGTGATAGGCAATTTTGATGTCGCCTCAATACGTTTTGGGCCCTTGCCTGTCTCGGGTACTTGGGCCTCAAACGCGAGAGAGGCACAATTTTTATCGGGAGACCTGGGGGAACACTGGGTGGTAGGAAATTTGTGTCAGCCCGGTGATGCCACAACTTTCCCACACAAAAATGTGTGGAAAAAGTGATTTTTTCAGCTAAATTTGAGGTTTGCAGGGAATTCTGGGTAAGAAAACGTTGGGGGATCCACGCAAGCCATACCTCCCTGGAATCCCCCGGGTGTCTAGTTTTCAGAAATGTATGGGTTTTGTAGGTTTCCCTAGCTGGCCACCGAGCACGGGGCAAAAAACCCAGGTGAACCCCCTTGCAAAACCAGGTTGTTTTGTGATAGGCAATTTTGATGTCACCTCAATACGTTTGGGGCCCTTGCCTGTCGCGGGTACTTAGGCCTCCCACACAAGTGAGGCACCATTTTTATCGGGAGACCCGGGGGAACGGTGGGTGGTATGAAATTTGTGTCAGCCCGGTGATGCCACAACTTTCCCACACAAAAATGTGTGAAAAAAGCGATTTTTTTCAGCTAAATTTGAGGTTTGCAGGGGATTCTGGGTAATAAAACGTTGGGGGATCCACGCAAGCCATACCTCCCTAGCATCCCGGGTGTCTAGTTTTCAAAAATGTATAGGTTTGCTAGGTTTCCCTAGGTGCCGGCAGAGCTAGGGTTCAAAAACTACTGCTAGGCACTTTGTAAAAAAAGGGTCAATTTTCACTGTGAAAATGTGGTGTGTCCACCTTGCGTTTTGGGCCGTTTCCTGTCGCGGGCACTAGGCCTACCCACACAAGTGAGGTACCATTTTTCTCGAAAGACTTTGGGGAACGCGGGGTAGGTGGAATTTTGTGGATCCACGCAGATTCCAGAACTTTCCACCACAGAAATGTGAGGAAAATGTGTTTTTTTGGACAATTTTTTAGGTTTGCAAGGGATTCTGGGTAACAGAATCTGGTGAGAGCCAGTCAAGTCACCCCATCCTGGATTCCTCTGGGTGTCTAGTTTTCAAAAATGTATAGGTTTGCTAGGTTTCCCTAGGTTCAGGCAGAGCTAGGGTTCAAAAACTACAGCTAGGCACTTTGCAAAAGAAGGGTCATTTTTCGCTGTAAAAATGTGGTGTGTCCACCTTGCGTTTTGGGCCGTTTCCTGTCGCGGGCACAAGGCCTACCCACACAAGTGAGGTACCATTTTTCTCGGAAGACTTTGGGAAACGTGGGGTGGGTGGAATTTTGTGGATCCACGCAGATTCCAGAACTTTCCACCACAGAAAACTAAGGAAAATGTGGTTTTTTGGACACATTTTTAGGTTTGCAAGGGATTCTGGGTAACAGAACCTGGTGAGAGCCAGTCAAGTCACCCCATCCTGGATTCCCCTGTGTGTCTAGCATTCAAAAATGTATAGGTTTGCTAGGTTTCCCTAGGTGCAGGCAGAGCTAAAGTTAAAAAACTACAGCTAGGCACTTTGCAAAAAAAGGGTAATTTTTCATTGTGAAAATGTGGTGTGTCCACGTTGCGTTTTGAGCCGTTTCCTGTCGTGGGCACAAGGCCTACCCACACAAGTGAGGTACCATTTTTATCGAGAGACTTAGGGTAATACAGAATTGTAGAGCAACTGTTATTACCTGAAATACTAATTGGGATGATTATGCCCTGGGTGGAGATGGCGCTCTCTCTGAACGGTGTATATTTAGTTGAATACGTATAGAGTTAGGTGCCCAGGGAGGAGGTAATCATCCAACACCCCACATTCAGATCCACGGATCTGTACAACAATAATATTATCAAGCCCTGGCACTCATATATACAGTATCATAAGTAAAAACTTTTATCAAAAGAACAAGCATATCAAAGTTAAAATAGTTTAATATTTTCTTGTAAAAACTCCAGCCAACACGTGTTTCGTCGCTCGGGACAAGACACCCGCGACTTCTTCAGGGCTTAGTATGACTGGCCCAATATTTCAAGCCTTCTGACTGGTTATACTTCCGTCCCAGCCTGAATATGGCTGGGATATATAATGTATAAATGAAAGGTGGTATCCTAGCAATATCAAAATTGCACGATTACGGCCATACTGAGGCGCCGAGGTCTGTTTCAAGCGTGGACGCTGCAATACACAGCATGCCACCGGCTGTTGGAATACGCAGCCTGATATTTAAGCACGAAGCTTAATATAATCGTGCAATTTTGATATTGCTAGGATACCACCTTTCATTTATACATTATATATCCCAGCCATATTCAGGCTGGGACGGAAGTATAAGTCATTTTTGGGAGCAGCTAAATGAAATCACGGTGAAGATTTATACGTTCAGATTTAGCCACTTTTTTGGAAGTCAAAAATCTCGAGATCGGAGGCAGTAACTGACGAGAGTTCCCGGAGACTGAATATCCTTTCGGCGAAGGACCTCTGAACAGGATTTTCTGCTGTGGAGAAGAGCATAGCAGGGGCTGCCGCAAAGTCAGGCCGACTGGCGATGCACCTTGGGAGGATAGACGAGCAGCTTGGTTCCGGTCTACTCTCAGTTCTCAGAGCAGTTTTTAGCCAAACATTGTCTAAGTCCCAAGTTTTGGATTTTAGCTATATGAGTACCTTTAGTACCTCCATCCAGTTTCAGTTTCATTGTTTCGGTGCTCGTGGGGCTATCTCAGCCCCCGAGCACCGAAACAGATGGGAGAGGTATCGTTGGAAAGGGGAAAATCTCCCCTTTCCAATGGTACCCCTCCCTAGTGGATCACCAAGCAGGGATCCACCCACTAGGCACCGGGGGAGGGGAGCGGCCCCTTGGGCAAGGGCCTTTGCTCCCCCCATATTTTTGGGCCTAGTTCAGTCTTTATGCCCCCCCTGGGAGGCAGATGGGGGATGCAGCCCCCAATCTGCCCCCCAAGGGGGCAGAAAGCCCACTAGACGCCAGGGTTTTTTTTTTTACATTTAATTTAGGGGTGTGGGCTGCCCAAGATGGGCATGCCAATGCCCCCACCCCTCCCCCCACAAAATTCCAGTCTTTCTGCCCCCCCGGGGGCAGAAAGCCCACTAGAAACCAGGGTTTTATTTTATTATGTAAATTAGGGGTGGGGGCTGCCCAATATGGGCATGCCAAAGCCCCCAACCCCCTCCTGCACAATAACAGTCTTTCTGCCCCCCCTGGGTGCAGATGGGGGGTAGCCCCCATCTGCCCCCCGGGGGGGGGCAGAAAGCCCACTAGACACCAGGTTTTTTTTTTTTACGATTAATTTAGGGGTGGGGGCTGCCAAAGATGGGCATGCCAATGCCCCCACCCCTCCCCCCCACAAAATTCCAGTCTTTCTGCCCTCCTGGGGGGCAGATGGGGGCAGCAGCCCCCAAACTGCCCCCCTTGGGGGCAGAAAGCACCCTAGACACCAGGAATTATTGTTTTTTATAGGCCCGGGGTGGGTGCTGCCCAGAATGGGCATGCAAATGCCCCCACCCTACCCCCCAAAGAAAACTAAAGACTTGCTGCCCCTCCAGGAGGAAGATGGGGGCAATAGCCCCTGATTTACCCCCAAGGGAGAGGCAGAAAGCCCGCTAAGCGCCAGGGATTTTTTTTTTATATAGGTAGGGGTGGGGGTTGCCCAGAATGGGCATGTCAAGGCCCCCACCCCCCAAATAAATGATACAGTCTTTCTGCCCCCCCCTGGGAGGCAGATGGGGCAATAGCCCCTTATCTGCCCCCCCGGGGAGGGACAGAAAGCCCACTAGCCACCAGGGTTTTTTTTCCCCAAAGTTCGGGGTGGGGGTTGCCCAGAATGGGCATGCCAATGCCCCCACCCCCCCAAAAAAAGATACCACAGCCTTTCTGCCCCCTCCCAGGAGGCAGATGGGGGCAGTAGCCCCTGATCTGCCAACCGGGGGGGCAGAAAGTCCACTAGGCGCCAGCGATTATGCTGGCTTTTCCATTAGTAGGGGTGGGGGCTTTCCAGAATGGGCATCCCAATGCCCCCACCCCCCAAAAGAATAGCCACAGTCTTTCTGCCCCCCTTGGGGGCATATCGGGGCAATAGCCCTAGATTTCCCCCCTCCCCAGGGCGGCAGAAAGCCCACTAGGCACTGAATTTTCTTCAGGATGTGCCTACCTCTGGATTGTGTGCCCTTGCGCAGCCGGCACATAGGGAAACCTAGCAAACCTATACAATTTTGAAAACTAGACACGAAGGGGAATCCAGGATGGGGTGACTTGTGTGCCTCGCACCAGGTTCTGTTACCCAGAATCCCTTGCAAACCTCAAACTTTATCAAAAACCCACATTTTCCTCACATTTTTGTGGTGGAAAGTTCTGGAATCTGCGTGGATCCACAAAATTCCACCCACTCCGCGTTCCACAAAGTCTTCCGGGAAAAATGGTACCTCACTTGAGTGGGTGGGTCAAGTACCCACGACACGCAAGGGCCCAAAACCTAGTGAGGCGACATCAAAATTACCTATCACAAACCAATCTGGTTTTCAAGGGGGTCCCATGAGTTTTTGACTCCGGGCTCCGCGGCCATCTAGGGAAACCTACCAAACCCACACACTTCTGAAAACTGGACAGCCGGGGGATTCCAGGGAGGTATGGCTTGAGTGGATCCCCCAACGTTTTCTTACCCAGAATCCCCTGCAAACCTCAAATTTAGCTGAAAAAAATAACTTTTTCCACACATTTTTGTGTGGGAAAGTTGTGGCATCACCGGGCTGACACAAATTTCCTATCACCCAGCGTTCCCCCAGGTCTCCTGATAAAAATGGTGCCTCACTTGTGTGGGAGGCCCAAGTACCCGCGACAGGCAAGGGCCCAAAATGTATTGAGGCGACATCAAAATTGACCATCACAAAACGACCTGGTTTTGCAAGGGGGGTCACCTGGGTTTTTGACCCCGTGCTCGGCGGCCAGCTAGGGAAACCTACCAAACCCACACATTTCTGAAAACTAGACACCCGGGGGATTCCAGGGAGGTATGGCTTGCGTGGATCCCCAATGTTTTCTTACACAGAATCCCCTGCAAACCTCAAATTTAGCTGAAAAAATCACTTTTTCCACACATTTTTAAGTGGGAAAGTTGTGGCATCACCGGGCTGACACAAATTTCCTACCACCCAGCGTTCCCCCACGTCTCCCGATAAAAATGGTTCCTCACTCGTGTGGGAGGCCCAAGTACCCGCGACAGGCAAGGGCCCAAAACGTATTGAGGCGACATCAAAATTGCCTATCACAAAACAACCTGGTTTTGCAAGGGGAGTCACCTGGGTTTTTGGCCCCGTGCTCGGCGGTCAGCTAGGGAAACCTACCAAACCCACACATTTCTGAAAACTAGACACCCGGGGGATTATAGGGAGGTATGGCTTGCGTGGATCCCCCAACATTTTCTTACCCAGAATCCCCTGCAAACCTCAAATTTAGCTGAAAAAAATCACTTTTTCCACACATTTTTGTGTGGGAAAGTTGTGGCATCACCGGGCTGACACAAATTTCCTCCCACCCAGCGTTCCCCTAGGTCTCCCGATAAAAATGGTGCCTCACTCGTGTGGGAGGCCCAAGTACCCGCGACAGGCAAGTGCCCAAAACGTATTGAGGCGACATCAAAATTGCCTATCACAAAACAACCTGGTTTTCCAAGGGGGGTCACCTGGGTTTTTGGCCCCGTGCTTGGCGGCCAGCTAGGGAAACCTACCAAACCCACACATTTCAGAAAACTAGACACCTGGGGGATTCCAGGGAGGTATGGCTTGCGTAGATCCCCTAACGTTTTCTTACCCAGAATCCCCTGCAAACCTCAAATTTAGCTGAAAAAAATCACTTTTTCCACTCATTTTTGTGTGGGAAAGTTGTGGCATCACTGGGCTGACACAAATTTCCTACCACCCAGCGTTCCCCCAGGTCTCCCGATAAAAATGGTGCCTCACTCGTGTGGGAGGCCCAAGTACCCGCGACAGGCAAGGGCCCAAAATGTATTGAAGCGACATCAAAATTGCCTATCACAAAACGACCTGGTTTTGCAAGGGGGGTCACCTGGGTTTTTGGCCCTGTGCTCGGCGGCCAGCTAGGAAAACCTACCAAACCCACACATTTCTGAAAACTAGACACCCAGGGGATTATAGGGAGGTATGGCTTGCGTGGATCCCCCAACTTTTTCTTACCCAGAATCCCCTGCAGACCTCAAATTTAGCTGCAAAAAAATCACTTTTTCCACACATTTTTGTGTGGGAAAGTTGTGGCATCACCGGGCTGACACAAATTTCCTACCACCCAGCGTTCCCCCAGGTCTCCCGATAAAAATGGTGCCTTACTCATGTGGGAGGCCCAAGTACCCGCGACAGGCAAGGGCCCAAAACATATTGAGGCGACATCAAAATTGCCTATCACAAAACTACTTGGTTTTGCAAGGGGGGTCACCTGGGTTTTTGGCCCCGTGCTCGGCGGCCAGCTAGGGAAACCTACCAAACCCACACATTTCTGAAAACTAGACACCCGGGGAATTCCAGGGAGGTATGGCTTGCGTGGATCCCCCAACGTTGTTTTACCCAGAATCCCCTGCAAACCTCAAATTTAGCTAAAAAAATCACTTTTTCCACACATTTGTGTGTGGTAAAGTTGTGGCATCACCGGGCTGACACAGATTTCCTACCACCCAGTGTTTCCCCAGGTCTCCCGATATAAATGGTGCCTCACTCGTGTGGGAGGCCCTGCGACAGGCAAGGGCCCAAAACATTTTGTGATAGGCAATTTTGATGTCGCCTCAATACGTTTTGAGCCCTTGCCTGTCGCGAGTACTTGGGCCTCCCACGCGAGTGAGGCACCATTTTTATCGGGAGACCTGAGGAACACTGGGTGGTAGGAAATTTGTGTCAGCCCAGTGATGCCACAACTTCCCACACAAAAATGTGTGGAAAAAGTGATTTTTTCAGCTAAATTTGAGGTTTGCACGGGATTCTGGGTAGAAACGTTTGGGGATCCATGCAAGCCATACCTCCCTGGAATCCTCTGGGTGTCTAGTTTTTAGAAATGTGTGGGTTTGGTAGGTTTCCCTAGCTGGCCGCCGAGCACAGGGCCAAAACCCAGGTGACCCCTGCAAAACCAGGTCGTTTTGTGATAGGCAATTTTGATGTCAGCCTCAATACGTTTTGGGCCCTTGCCTGTCGTGGGTACTTGGACCTACCTACACAAGTGAGGTACCATTTTTATCGGAAGACTTTGGGGAACGCAGGGTGGGTGGAATTTTGTGGATCCACGCAGATTCCAGAACTTTCCACCACAGAAATGTGAGGAAAATGTGTTTTTTGGACAATTTTTAGGTTCGCAAGGGATTCTGGGTAACAGAACCGGGTGAGAGCCAGTCAAGTCACCCCATCCTGGATTCCCTGGGTGTCTAGTTTTCAGAAATGTGTGGGTTTGGTAGGTTTCCTAGCTGGCGGCCGAGCACGGGGCCAAAACCCAGGTGACCCCCTTGCAAAACCAGGTCGTTTTGTGATAGGCAATTCTGATGTCGCCTCAATACGTTTTGGGCCCTTGCCTGTCGCGGAGTACTTGGGCCTCCCACACAAGTGAGGCACCATTTTTATCAGGAGACCTGGGGAACACTGTGTGGTAGGAAATTTGTGTAAGCCCGGTGATGCCTCAACTTTCCCACACAGAAATGTGTTTGAAAAAGTGATTTTTTCAGCTAAATTTGAGGTTTGCAGGGGATTCTGGGTAAGAAAACGTTGGGGGATCCACGCAAGCCATACCTCCTGGAATCCCCGGGTGTCTAGTTTCCAGAAATGTATGGGTTTTGTAGGTTTCCCTAGCTGGCCACCGAGCACGGGGCAAAAGCCCAGGTGACCCCCTTGCAAAACCAGGTTGTTTTGTGATAGGCAATTTGATGTCACCTCAATACGTTTGGGCCCTTGCCTGTCGCGGGTACTTAGGCCTCCCACACGAGTGAGGCACCATTTTTATCGGGAGACCCGGGGAACGGTGGGTGGTAGGAAATTTGTGTCAGCCCGGTGATGCCACAACTTTCCCACACAAAAATGTGTGAAAAAGTGATTTTTCAGCTAAATTTGAGGTTTGCAGGGGATTCTGGGTAAGAAAACGTTGGGGGATCCACGCAAGCCATACCTCCCTAGCATCCCCGGGTGTCTAGTTTTCAAAAATGTATAGGTTTGCTAGGTTTCCCTAGGTGCCAGCAGAGCTAGGGTTCAAAAACTACTGCTAGGCACTTTGTAAAAAAAGGGTCAATTTTCAATGTGAAAATGTGGTGTGTCCACCTTGCGTTTTGGGCCGTTTCCTGTCGCGGGCACTAGGCCTACCCACACAAGTGAGGTACCATTTTTCTCGAAAGACTTTGGGGAACGCGGGGTAGGTGGAATTTTGTGGATCCACGCAGATTCCAGAACTTTCCACCACAGAAATGTGAGGAAAATGTGTTTTTTGGGACAATTTTTTAGGTTTGCAAGGGATTCTGGGTAACAGAATGTGGTGAGAGCCAGTCAAGTCACCCCATCCTGGATTCCTCTGGGTGTCTAGTTTTCAAAAATGTATAGGTTTGCTAGGTTTCCCTACGTGCCAGCAGAGCTAGGGTTCAAAAACTACAGCTAGGCACTTTGCAAAAGAAGGGTCATTTTTCGCTGTGAAAATGTGGTGTGTCCACCTTGCGTTTTGGGCCGTTTCCTGTCGCGGGCACTAGGCCTACCCACACAAGTGAGGTACCATTTTTCTCGGAAGACTTTGGGAAACGTGGGGTGGGTGGAATTTTGTGGATCCACGCAGATTCCAGAACTTTCCACCACAGAAATGTGAGGAAAATGTGTTTTTTTAGACAATTTGTTAGGTTTGCAAGGGATTCTGGGTAACAGAACCTGGTGAGAGCCAGTCAAGTCACCCCATCCTGGATTCCCCTGGGTGTCTAGTTTTAAAAAATGTATAGGTTTGCTAGGTTTCTCTAGGTGCTGGCAGAGCTAGGGTTCAAAAACTACAGCTAGGCACTTTGCAAAAAAAGGGTCATTTTTCACTGTGAAAATGTGGTGTGTCCACCTTGCGTTTTGGGCCATTTCCTGTTGCGGGCACTAGGCCTACCCACACAAGTGAGGTACCATTTTTCTTGGAAGACTTTGGGGAACGCGGGGTGGGTGGAATTTTGTGGATCCACGCTGATTCCAGAACTTTCCACCACAGAAAACTGAGGAAAATGTGTTTTTTTGGACACATTTTTAGGTTTGCAAGGGATTCTGGGTAACAGAACCTGGTGAGAGCCAGTCAAGTCACCCCATCCTGGATTCCCCTGTGGGTCTAGTTTTCAAAAATGTATAGGTTTGCTAGGTTTCCCTAGGTGCTGGCAGAGCTAGGGTTCAAAAACTACAGCTAGGCACTTTGCAAAAAAAGGGTCAATTTTCACTGTGAAAATGTGGTGGGTCAACATTGCGTTTTGGGCCGTTTCCTGTTGCGTGCACTAGGCCTACCCACACAAGTGAGGTACCATTTTTCTCTGAAGACTTAGGGGAACGCGGGGTGCGTGGAATTTTGTGGATCCACGCAGACTCCAGAACTTTCCACCACAGAAATGTGAGGAAAATGTTTTTGGGACAATTATTTAGGTTTGCAAGGGATTCTGGGTAACAGAACCTGGTGAGAGCCAGTCAAGTCACCCCATCCTGGATTCCCCTGTGTGTCTAGCATTAAAAAATGTATAGGTTTGCTAGGTTTCCCTAGGTGCAGGCAGAGCTAAAGTTAAAAAACTACAGCTAGGCACTTTGCAAAAAAAGGGTAATTTTTCATTGTGAAAATGTGGTGTGTCCACGTTGCGTTTTGAGCCGTTTCCTGTCGTGGGCACAAGGCCTACCCACACAAGTGAGGTACCATTTTTATCGAGAGACTTAGGGTAACACAGAATTGTAGAGCAACTGTTATTACCTGAAATACTAATTGGGATGATTATGCCCTGGGTGGAGATGGCGCTCTCTCTGAACGGTGTATATTTAGTTGAATACGTATAGAGTTAGGTGCCCAGGGAGGAGGTAATCATCCAACACCCCACAGTTCAGATCCACGGATCTGTACAACAATAATATTATCAAGCCCTGGCACTCATATATACAGTATCATAAGTAAAAACTTTTATCAAAAGAACAAGCATATCAAAGTTAAAATAGTTTAATATTTTCTTGTAAAAACTCCAGCCAACACGTGTTTCGTCGCTCGGGACAAGAAACCCGCGACTTCTTCAGGGCTTAGTATGACTGACCCAATATTTCAAGCCTTCTGACTGGTTATACTTCCGTCCCAGCCTGAATATGGCTGGGATATATAATGTATAAATGAAAGGTGGTATCCTAGCAATATCAAAATTGCACGATTACGGCCATACTGAGGCGCTGAGGTCTGTTTCAAGCGTGGACGCTGCAATACACAGCATGCCACCGGCTGTTGGAATACGCAGCCTGATATTTAAGCACGAAGCTTAATATAATCGTGCAATTTTGATATTGCTAGGATACCACCTTTCATTTATACATTATATATCCCAGCCATATTCAGGCTGGGACGGAAGTATAACCAGTCAGAAGGCTTGAAATATTGGGCCAGTCATACTAAGCCCTGAAGAAGTCGCGGGTGTCTTGTCCCGAGCGACGAAACACGTGTTGGCTGGAGTTTTTACAAGAAAATATTAAACTATTTTAACTTTGATATGCTTGTTCTTTTGATAAAAGTTTTTACTTATGATACTGTATATATGAGTGCCAGGGCTTGATAATATAACTGTTATTACCTGTTGACTTTTGATGCATTTCTGCCTTCCAAATGAAAGACAATGTGTAAAAGAAGTCATTTTGAAAAATGACCTATAATTCTCATGCTAGTATGGGTACTCCCAATTTCGGAAATGTGCAAATATCTACTGTTTCTAAACTGTACATTTTGTTCCCATTTCAGAAATACATAGGTGTCTTTCATACCTATTTTTCCATGTATACATTTTCCAAAATAATTGCTATATACCCTGTACATAATAAAAAAACATTGCAAGACGCTGCTCAGTTATTGGCTGTGGATTCGTTGTGTTCTTGTGAACCTACAAGCCCGATATATCCCCACAACCAGAAAGGTCCAGCGGATGTAACGGTATATTGCTTCCAAACTGTTGTCATAATTAGAAGAAGTTACAGGTGAAAACGTTGACACAAATGGCTGTTTTTTTCAACTAATTTTCAATTTTTCCTATATTTAACTGTTAGTTTCTATGAAGAAACCTTGAAGAATCTACACAAATGACCCCTTGCTGAATTCAGAATTTTGTCTACTTTTCTAAAATGTATAGATTTCCAGGATCCATTATTGCTTTCATACCCATTTCTACCATTAACTGGAAGGAGGTTGAAAGCACAAAAAATAGCAGAAATAGGCTATGTCCCAGAAAAATGGCAAAACTGTGTAAAAACTTTTGGTTTTCTGACAAAAGTCTGCTTGTCCCTGAAAGATGGGAAGATGGTAATTTCAGCACCACAACCCCTTTTTTGATACCATTTGCAGGGAAAAAAACCAGACGCTTTCATCTGGAGCCCTTTTTTCCCATTTTTCCCCAAAAAAACAAAATTTAGCTGTATTTTGGCTAATTTCTGAGTCCCCTTCAGGGGAATCCTCAAACCCTGGGTACCTTTAGAATCCCCATGATGTTGGAAAAAAAGGACGCAAATTTGGCGTGGATACCTTATGTGGTCAAAAAGTTACAGGGGCCTAAGCTCAAACTACCCCAAATAGCCAAAAAAGGCTTAGCACAGGGGGGAAAAGGCCTAGCAGCGAAGGGGTTAATGGCAATAATTTTGTCAATAAACAAAGAATTAAGCGCATCACAAAAATATTGAGTAGGGGGTATTTTTACTGTCACTCTGTCAGGATTAGATAGCTTGGAAACAATTACAAATGTCTTTAGATTTGTTGGTTGATTTCAAAATCTTTCCAGAAAAGTATAAGAAATTTGTTCTGTGTCTGAGATGTGAGCCCTGGTCAAGCAACACCCACAATCCCTGGCACGGTGAACCAAAAAAGGTCACAAAATTAACCTGTACTTAACCCTGGGTAGCTTGGCATACAAAGCAGTCATGCTTACCTTAGAGGTAATGTGTAAAGTATTTATGCAGCATACAAACAGTAATAAAGCAAAAACATTTCACACCAATTTAGAAAAATAGAGTACATTTGAATACGTTATTTGACACCAAAATTACAAAAATCCAATCAGTACAACTGGAATTATGAATTTTTAAAGTTTGTAGTAAAAACTAGCACCTAAAAGATCACAGTGCCAACCGCAGACACCTAGTCGCACGAGACCAAGTAAGAGTAAAAAAATGTGGTCGACCTCAATAGAGCGTGGGTCGTATACTAGAACTGGACTGGGCCCGATCCGAGCTTACCTTTGGACTTAGAAGAATTTTCAAGAAAAATGTTCAGAGAAGGTAAAGTTCTGTAGGACAAGGCTGTGGGAGGTGACCAACGAAGGAGCGTCATTTTTGGGAGCAGCTAAATGAAATCACGGTGAAGATTTATACGTTCAGATTTAGCCACTTTTTTGGAAGTCAAAAATCTCGAGATCGGAGGCAGTAACTGACGAGAGTTCCCGGAGACTGAATATCCTTTCGGCGAAGGACCTCTGAACAGGATTTTCTGCTGTGGAGAAGAGCATAGCAGGGGCTGCCGCAAAGTCAGGCCGACTGGCGATGCACCTTGGGAGGATAGACGAGCAGCTTGGTTCCGGTCTACTCTCAGTTCTCAGAGCAGTTTTTAGCCAAACATTGTCTAAGTCCCAAGTTTTGGATTTTAGCTATATGAGTACCTTTAGTACCTCCATCCAGGGTCCAGGACTGGAGGGACACTACTTTGGGGGTTAGGACTTGCTCAGGCTGGGTCAAGGTGTGGGTTCAAGATGGTGGGAGCCTGTAATGTTCCTGTGGCTCTGAATAGGAGGCTGGCCAACTAGTTACTCCAGTAGTTCTGAATTCAGGTGAAGAAACAGCACTCAAGCAGGGCAACAAGCCTCTCAGGGTTCAAGGCAGGCTCCAGGCACTAAAGCAGTCTTGTGGAGTACAGAGCAGGCCACAGCAGCAGCCAGCCTCCGAGAGTCCTTCTGCAAGGCTAAAAAGTGAACTGAAGAGTATGAGGGCCCTATTTTTATACCTTGTGCCTTCTTTGAAGTAGGAGACATTTCTAGAGGTTTCTTTTGAATTACTTGGAATTTCCTGAATCCCCTGCCCTGGCTTCAAGCTGGCTACAGAAACCATGCAATTGTGACAAGCCCTATGTGTGTAGGCAGAGCACAGCCTATTCAGTCGCACGTCAGGTTCTGCCTAGCTCCACCCCATCCTGCCAGCAGATGGTGCATTCAGGCACACCTAATCCCTCTAGTGTGTGACTGTATGAGAGGAATTCATAAATTCCTAACTGCCCACTATATTCAGTCATATGACCCAGGGGAGGCTGCAGGCCTCAAATGGCAAAGCACAGTAAAATGCCAACTTACTAAAAGCAGCATTTTCAAAATTGAAATTTCAAATATGACTTTACGATTAAGGAGGGTGTTTAATCACAATCTCATTGACACCAAACATGAAATGCTCACCTGTTCCCAATCAAAAGTTCTCACATATTAAATGTAATAAGGAAACCCAATGTTATCCTATGGGACATGTAGGCCTCACAGTAATGAAAAACAAATATAGGAGTTTTTCTCTACCAGGACAATTAGAATTTAAAAGTACATGCCCAACCTCTTAATTGCAATGCACCCTGCCTAGTGGGCTACCTAGGGCTTACCTTAAGGGTGACTTATATGCAACAAAGGGAGTTTCAGACTTAGCAAGGGTATTATATTGCCTAATCGAATTAGCAGCTTAAAACTAAGGGTGGGCAGAATGTTTTTTGTTTAATAGTTACGGCCAAATTCTGCCGATCTCCACGTGGCAGAATTTTTTTTCCAGCGAGGCTCCAGAAATGCAAGCTGGCAAGCGTGAGTGAGATTTGGTGTCCCCTTGCCTGATTTTCTAAAGCGTGCGGTTGCGAGTGGTCGAGTTCAAAGGGCTGCTTCTCGAGTAGATTTGCTGCCGCTCAAGTAGATTTTTTACTCGAGCGGCAGCAAAATCAACTCAAATGGCCACGTGCTGTTGCGCACCACATGGTACAATGCAACATACATATTTTCTACCCATTGTCGGAAATCCACGGAATCTGGCAAAGCTTTTATATAACTCTGCGGAATTCCGGAGAGTGAAACCTTATGATTTCCTCCCACCACTATTTATAACTGCACTCAGGTTGCAATGGCAGGCCTGGAACATGGTTTAAGTGGCTACTTAAGTGGGTGCACAATAAGTGCTGGAGGCCCACTAGTAGCATTTAATTTACTGGCTCTGGGTATATGATATGCCACTCTATTAGGGACAGGTGTAATCCAATTTTACCATGTTTAGGGGAGAGAGCACAAACACTTTAGCACTTGTTTGCAGTGGTAAAGTGCATAGAAGCCTATGGTCAACAATAACAAATTCAGCAAAAAATCAAGGGAAAATGTTAGGGTGTGACACTGCAGAGAAGGCTTGGTCCAACATTACCCCCCTCCAGCTGAAAGCCAGGGTAGACTAATCAATACCTTAATAGGCTTACCTGTCAAAGTGATAGAACATAGACACTGCCCCATACTACAGAGGCACTTGTCAGTTCTATACCCTTTTGAATTTATGTGGTTCCTTTTGTCTACACTCTCCTGGTCAATGGCCTGACCCATGGGGAACCCTTCTCCTTACCTGTGGAACCTAGCAGTGCAGCACCTAACCTTAATTTGCTCACAGATGCATCCCAGGAGGCAGACAGAACCACCATGGCCAACAGAGATGGATGTGTCCCACTCCATCCCTTGGATCTTACTTCTGCCCCCAACCCAATGAAAACACTGCCTATAAGGACAATCACAACAGAGGCCACTAACAGTTGTCTTTATCAAAAGCCATGCCCCAGGCCATCCAGGAATCTCTGTCCTCTGAGGTTTCTCAGAGTGAGGGGCAACAGCGCCATGTGTTAGGCACCCTTCTTCCACTCTCCTTTTTACCAGTCCAGGGGCGGTAGCCTGAGACTGGTCACTCAGCACAGGATCTGTACCCTGAAGTTGAGTCCTTACTTACCCTGCGCCTCCATCTGGGCATCCGTACTCTCTGTTTTGGAGGGGATACGCCCAGAATTCGGAGCTTTAAGGGCTCTATAGGCAGCCACCCCATCAAGCTTGTCCATCACCGGCGGCAACTCAATCCCGAGAAGGCAGTCTATAGGCATCCGGGAACGGACAATGTTTCTTCTCTGGGTCACCACTCCCCCACTCCAGGGATACCAGGGCCATGGAATGGACAAGGACCTGCCCTTGAGTTATTGTACACAACTAACTTGTGTTCTGCTCTAGGGAAACCGGTCTTTCCACTACCATGGCCTGTCTGGCCTCGGTGTCCCTCACAGCAGTGACAGGGACCCTATTTACCTTGACCTGGTGGAAGCAAGGACCCTCAAGGATCACAAGTCTACTCTCTGAGTCTATCTCCCAACTAAGGGAGACCAGGGTATTTTCTATTACATTCACCTGGGGACTACTGCCAACTAAGGTGCCACATTGGCCACTCCGGAGTCCCCACCAATGGGTGGTTTCTTGGTAAGGCCGTTTTTAATAAAGTAAATTGATGTTCCTTTTGGACATTAAAAAATATGACTGAGGTCAGTTTGAAAATTAAGATTGCTTATGCAGAGCAATATAAAGAGTCACCCCTGAGCATTCAGAGTAATATTCTGTCCAATAGAAATGAAAGAGTCTTTGTATGTTTATCCGAATTCCAGTTCTTTATTCAGGTATCCAGAGTCCGAGACTCAGTAGGATAATGTTTCCAAGACACAGCTTGATGTGGTACTACAGTCAGACAATTACAGCCAACACGTGTTTTGTCGTGTGTCATAGAATACTTGTGATTTCTTCAGGGCTTATTCTGTTGCCAGCTCAATACACAAAGCAATTCAGATAATACACCGTAATTGAAAATATGAAATCCTTATGGCTCGCTCTCTTGAGCCTGGCAAGTCAAATTGATTCTCAGCAGTCCTGAGATAATCTCTCGATGTAAATGGTCTTCCACTTACTTAATGTATAAAGAGCACAGCACCAAGTAAATATCCAGATGGCGTACAAGTATAAAAGTGGAAGTATAAATAAAAAAGATGAGATATATGTTGTGGGAGAGAAGATCACGAGTCCATGACCTGCAAGGTTTTCCCCATTCCGGAATTCCCTCTGACTGGCGTACCAGCAGTTGGGGTGTGTTCCAGACAATACCATTCAGTGTTTTGAGGCTCAAATGGAAGAGATTCGTAACTCAAGCTCTAGCTCTGTTGGCCCTCGCTTGCCTAAACAGGGCACATTCCCTTTTGAAAATACTAAATCAAGAAATTAATTAATTCGAAAACAGCATTTACAGATCTCTATGGGTCGTCAGCAGGAAGTTAATCGTCTCAAACGAGTAAGAAGTCACCGTAAACTTAGTGAAAGGAGAAGGGACAACGATTTTAAGTGGATTGGCTTAAGAGAAGCTGCAAGGGCCAAAGAATCTAGAAAGTACTGGTGCTGATAGCGGAATATTTTGCACTCAAAGCAGAAGGCTCTGCCGATTCCGATTCCAGAGAAGGACTGGGTAGATTATATTTCCCTATTATATAGGAACAACAGTCCAGTCGTTCCCATGACAATTGGAGTGGATGAGTCCTCCTTTTCGCAATTTGGTCCCCCCTCTGGGGAGGAATTAGTGGGGTTTATAAAGAACGCCAGAACATCTGGCGCGCAAGACCCGGATGGAATCCCGATTGCGTTAATTAAAAGAGAGGCTGTTGCCTGGGGAGCTTTTCTTGCCCCGCCGTTAAATTCTTGCTTTCGAACTGGGAAGATTCCCCTTTCTTGGAAGGGTAGTGTTGTAGTCCCTTTGTACAAAAAGGGTCCCAAAACTTCGCCATCCATTTCAGGCAGATTACTTTGCTGGATGCTTCAGGCAACTTATTAGCTAAAAGTATCCTATGTCATCTGCAATAATGGGCCCAGGAACAGACTATTATACCTCCAGAACAAGCCGGTTTCAGAAAGAAAAATAGTACTCTGGATAACATTGCGGTCCTCCAGACCATCGTAGAAAAATATGTTTTTTTACGGGGCATGCCAGTCTATACTGCATTTAATGATTTCTCCACTGCGTTTGAGAAGGTGGGCCGCCAAACGCTATGCAGAAAGCTCTTTCGGCTGGCCATCCCACATCATCTTTTGGGTCTCATCATGGAATTGCACTCAGATACCTGGTGCCAAGTTTTGATGGGAGGATCGTTGGGATTATCCCGTAAGATTAGAACACATATTGGGCTTAAGCAGGGTTGCCTGCTGGACCCTCTTTTGTTTTCTTTATGTATATCTGATCCTCCTGGCGCCTTATATTTGGCAAGGGGGGACACCTCCAGAATTGGTACAATGTCCGTTGGTTCTTTATTATATGCGGAGGACCTGGCCATCCTTGATTTAACGACTATTGGCCTTCAACGTCGCCTGGAAGCCTTGACCAAATATGCAGAAGCCCATTTCTTGAAAATTAACATCGCCAAAAGTAAGATCTTGGTTTTCCGTAAGAAAGGGCTCATAATAAAGAGGTGTTACCAGTGGATGTTGGGGTCCGAAAAACTGGAATTGGTTGATTCCTATTTATATCTCAGAAAGGTCTTTTCAAAAACAGGGCGAGGTATAGAGCATATTAACCTCTGTGTGAGCAGGGCTTCTTCCCAGGCTAGCGCACTGAACAGATTCTACAGAATATGCGGGAGAGGCCACTTTGGCTATGTTTTGTCAGTGTTCAGGGTTAAAATGTCTCCTTCTCTGTCCTATGCTGCTGAGGTGTTGGATATGAACCATTGGCTTTCTTTTGATAAGGCCGAAGGTCGAATTCTGCTCCAAATCTGTAACCTAAACTCTCTGGCTGCCCCCCATGCCTTACCTCTTGAATTTGGCTTACCCTCCTCATATATTTTATTCTTGGAAGCGGTTTTGAGGTGGGTCAATTCCCTCCTTTGGGGGGAAGAGGGTACAACTAGGACCGCCTTGAGAGTGGAAGTTTTTGTTAAGTTGAAAGAACAATCAACATTTTTTAGGTCCCTCGAGCGAGCAAATTATTCATTTGGGCTTTAGCTGGAATACAGACCCCCCTATGCCAAAGTCTGTATTGAAGCTGATTATAAAGAAGTCTGTGACCCCCATTAGTTTGGCCAGAGATATTGATTTAAGCCAGCCCAAGTTGCGCAATGAGGTGGTTTGTGGGAGCGCATTGGGGAACAAACCACAGTCTTATTTAACTTGGAACCTACCTCATGGGATTAGAAGGCTGATGCTCTTGTTGAGACTCCATTTGTTGCCCTTAAGGGATATTACCGAAAGAGGAGAGAATTTGCAAATTTTGTCACCTACAAGTCCAAGTTTTTAATAATGTATTATTTTTGTGTCCGGAGTTGCAAAAGGCTAGGCGTATTTTTCTACGATATTCATACATCAAATTCAATATTCATTCCGCCCATGAGGCCCATTTATTTGTCTTGTCCCCACCAAATGAAATGGTTTATCATAGGATCTATCGATTTTTAAAACTTTCCTGGATGTATACTAGGAAATTTTAATGTCGTTTGTGATGTTGTAATATTTTGATTTTGGTTTATCTGGTTGTATATGCTTTTTAGGAATGCTTTGTTCTATTTCGTTTCTTGTATGTTGCACTTTGACGACTGTTTTATTCTCCCCCACATTCTGTATAGCATGTATGACAATAGATTTTAATGAGGCAGCCAAAGGAAGAATTATTTATTTATTGAAAGAAATGTATTTCTTGTTTTATCTGTAGTGTGTAATTTTGTGGACCTCCGTAGGAGTTCCATATCATAATAAACTTGAACTTAGTACAGACCAGGTCCCCTTGCTTAGGTCCCAACTAGGAGCAATCAAAGCACTGGTGTTGGAAATGGAGCAGCCTGAGCCTCAGCCCACCAGAATCTCTCCTCCTTTCCTTGGGAGGGGTATGAGAAACATTTCCTCCCCCACTATTCTGTGACCTGTCTGGGTCACTGTAGACCTCCTCCTCACTCTGCTGGGAAAAACCTGGACCACCTCCTCTGGGTCTCTCCTAGGTATCTCTTCAAACACTCCGGTACTGATCCAGAGATCTATCTCCTTTGCAAACTCTCTGGGGTCAGGGAGCTTGGGATTAATCAGGTGTTGGCATAGCTCTGGAAAACAATGACTGAACATGTGCTCTCCTGCAACTAAATTGTACAGCCCTTCATAAGTGTTTACCACACTACCCTTCATCCAACTATCCTGTGCCTTGCAAATGTAGTCCACGAAATCCACCCAAGACTGTTTATGGCTGTCCTTGAACACCTGACGGTAACTTAGGGGTCAGTTCAAATTTAGCAACAAGTAGGATTCTCATGGGGGCATACTTTATCTGGTCATCCACCTCATGTGAGGAGTGTGTCTCTCCCAACTGTACGCATGTGCTTCCATGAGCTACCCTTTCAATACTCCTTGGACCTTATGTATCCTCAGGGCTACCTCATATGCAAAAAACCATTCACCTATGTCATCTCACACCACGTAATTGGGCATCAGGTCTTGGGGTATATGGACCCCCAGCTCTCAAGTGGACTCTGGGGTAATGCTACCACCATTTCTTCTGGACTCTGAGGCTTGTTTTGGCTTTAGGTCCAGCTTCCTCAGACTCAAATCATAAGCCCACAATGGTTTCTTTTCCTCCATAGCTAGTTGTTTTTCCTGCAAGGCTAGTTCCCTCTCCCCTTCTGCTGCTTGTGCCGCCAGTTCCAGCTAGGCCAGCTGCAGCCGGCACTCCCCTTTAGCTCTCCTGTTCCCAGGTCCTTAGGGCGCAGGGGTGGGCAACATACACTGCTTCCTCTGCAGGGCTCAGTAGGGGATCTCACACCTGTGGGTCTCCCACTATCCTCTGGTTCTGGGGCCAAGGGAAAAAGAAACTCCCCTCTCTCCAGCTCTGGAGTTGCTGCATAGTAGTTCTCCTCAGCTTCTACTTCTGTCTCCTCCTCATCCAGTTCATCCTCCTCATCATCATCATCATCCTGTGCTGCAGTTTGCATTCTGTGGACCTCCTTCCAGGCTGTACGGACTATCTGGTACTCAAACGTTGGCGTGCTCTAAGGTGGTCTCAGTCCCCTCTCCCTGCACAGTTACCTCAGTTCAACCATGCAGTAGCTTTTAATGGCATTGATATCTAATTCCATCTTGGCAGGCAAGAGTCACAGGCACTCAAAATGTGAGAAAGGAGTCACATTTGGAAAAAGGAAAAAAATATGACCAATTAAGGCCAATTAAAAATAAAGGTCAACTCTGGTGTTAAATTATTTATCTGAGATGTTTATGTTACACAAATCACTGTATGGTACTGCACCAACAAAAGTCCTGATTCACACCGCTGAACACCAATAGAAGAAATTGGGTTGTTAGTTGACTGGGGTGTGAGCCCTGGTCAAGCAACAGCTACAATCCCTGACAGAGTGAACCACAACAAGTCACTAAATTAACCTGTGCATAACTCTCAGTAGCTTGGCACACAAAGCAGTCAGGCTTAACTTAGAGGCAATGTGTAAAGTATTTATGCAGTGCACAAACAGTAATAAAGTGAAAACACAACCCAAGGAAACTTCCACACCAATTTAGGAAAATAGAGTACATTTAAAAATGTTATTTGACACCAAAACAATGAAAATACAATTAGTAGAACCAGAGTTATGAATTCATAAAGTTTTTAGAAAAGACTAGCGCCTGAAAGATTAAAGCGACAACCACCAACATCTAGTTATGAGAGACCTGGGCAAAGTCTTAAAATATGTCAGACTGCGATAGTGCAGGTCGGATACAAGAAGTGGATTGGGCCTGGTTGGCGCTCACCTTTGAACTTAGAAGAATTTTCAAGAAAAATGTTCTGAGAAGGTAAAGTTCAGCAGGGCACGGCTGTAGGCAGTGTCTGCGGAAGGAGCGTCATCATCGGGGAGCCACTTCAGGAAGTCGCAGTGAAAATGTCTCCATTCAGACTTTTTTAAAAGACAAATAGCTCCAGCGGGAATGAGGCAGGAGGCTGTAGCTGATAGGAGATCCAGGAAGCTGGATACCCCTTTGGCGATGGACCTGCTAAACAGGATCTGCTGCTGTGGAGAAGAATGCAGAGGGAGCTGCCACAAAGTCATGCTGACCGGCGTTGTGCCTTGGGCAGATAGAGGAGCAGGCTCTTCAAGGATTCAAGGCTTGGCATATTGCCGAGTTGAATTGGCAAGTTTAAAACTTCACTCAGGCTGCAATGGCAGACCTGGGGCATGTTTTAAGGGGCTACTTAAGTCGGTGCCACAATAAGTGCTGCAGGCCACTAGTAGAATTTAATTCACAAGCCATGTGTATATAGTATACAAGTCAACAAGGGACTTATAGTAAATTAAATATGTTAAAAAAGTGTAAGCCCATATTACCCTGTTTAAGGGAGAGATCACTTTAGCACTGGTTAGCAGCGGTAAAATGCGCAGAGTCTTAAGGCCCAAAAAAATGAATTCAGCAAAAAATGATGGAGGGAAAAGGGCAAAAGCTTTGGGTGTGAATCTACAGAGAGGACAGGTCCAACAACTTTCTAATAGAAAGACTATGTAGGTATGCCATTTAACTTGCAGATTAAATGTTAAGTATCTTCATTATATACCAACTTGTAAGATGATGTAGAGGCGGAAAATAAGTTAAAAGAATACAAACTTGCTGTGTGTATCAAAAGGATATCAAGATGTTGTAAGAAGAAGGGCGAACATTGTTTTGACATCATTGGATCTAATAATGAGATGTGTATTCTTTGTAAAAAAATCACACCGACCTTCAGTAGAAAAGTGTTGGCTACTGTGGTATTGTTAAAAGGCCCATACCCTTTTAACGTAGAACTATGAAGATCCATCCCACAGTACACAGATCACAAATTAGTTGGCCCAGCTGTTGGTACATACAACTGTTTCTCTAATCAAACCTTAGAACTAGGGCCCATATATACGAAAATCCGAATTTGCGATTTACAAATAGCAAATCCGTAGAAATTGCTATTTGGGAATCGCAAAACAGAATGTATGTAACTGCCGATTCCCAAATAGGGATTCCTACTTAACCGTATTTGCTATTAGGAAATCGCAAAACAGGAAATCGCTAAATTGCGATTTCCTAATAGCAAATCGCGAATTAGGAACAGAGCCTTCTAGAAGCAGAATGATGATGTCACAGATCAGGTGATGTATAATTAAGGGATTTGGCCGCAAGCCACTGAAAGTAAGGTGTGCCCACGAATCACTACTGCCAGTTCATCTCACCATCTCCAAACAATACCATAGCTGCTGAAGAGGGGGACAGGAAGAGAAAGGTGAAGTTCCCTGAGAGGGAGCTTGAGGTCCTGACTGAGTAATGTGTCTGTTGGACCTGGCCCTTTTTGGCAGGTTCACCCCGGAACTTTTTGCCTTATATGTAACTTGGTGTTAGTAGTTTTAAGTCTCTGTGCACTTTAGCACTGTGGTCCAGTGTAAAGTGCGTGCGCGCTGTGTGCGCGTGTGGTGAGATTGGCCTGCCCTCCCATAGGAATGCATTGAGGATGAGTGTGTCAGTGGTAATTCCTGTTATGAGAGGTGCAGCATGGTCAAGTCTAGTATGTGCGAACTCGTGAGAATAAATGCTGCGCGATGGTGTGCGCAGATTTATGGTGACTGGTAGAGAAATGCCACTTCTAGAAGTTGGCATTTCTGTGTGCTCTGTGTCTGCCTGCCTGATGTGAATTGCATGTCTGGCTTGTGAGTGACAGGGGCTGGGAGGTGTGTGTGGCTCCAGGAAGGGCAGGGTGAGTCAGCGCAGGGCTGAATGGAGAGATCTCCATGTAGATGGGTGGGAGGAGTTGCACCTGGGACCTGAATAGGGCTGTGCCCTCCCTCTACAATGCTGGCTCCACTTCCTGTGGTGCGTCTGATGTCCCTAGCCTACACTCTGAAAGGAGAGAGGAGCTGAGCAAAACAAAGTGCTCCAAATCCCCCCTATACCAGTTCTGACTGGTATCCCCAAGCCCTGTGCTGTGACACAAAGGGAAATATGTGTTTAAAAGAAGGGGCTGTGACCCCATGAAGATGTTTTTGTTATTGGACTCGAATCTGCCAGGGGCGTGCTGCTGCTGGGGCCCAGGGGGGGCTGCCATGAGGGCTTGCCTCCCTGGGCCCTGCCTTGCCCCTGGACCTGGAAGACCTTTTTGGGACCCTTGTACTTTATTCTTTTGCCTACAGGACTTTTTAGTGCTTCTTCTCAGCATCCAGGACTTTAGACTGTATCCAGCACTTCGTGAGCGCTCAACTTTACTTTTATTTTCCCCCAGGAAAGAGCGTGGGCTTAGCAGCGTGGAGCTGCTGCTGGAGGGAATCCCGCCGATGGGATTCCCCCGCTTCTTCATTATTTAAAACAGCGGGTGCCCACCCCGCATTTGTGTGCACCGAGCGGGTGCCCACCCCGCTTCATGTATCCTTATTCTAGCGGGTGCCCACCCCGCTTTATAGATGTTAATTGCGGGTGCCCACCCCGCATCCTGGAGAAATCACCGCCGCGGCCCGAACACGGAAAACAGGAAGTCAGGCACACGCGCCTGACTGTGGGCGGGGCCTGCCAAAGGAACTGCGGCCAGAAGTGACCGGGGCTCTCGTGAGCTGTGGGAGCCCCGCGTGTAGGAGAGGCCAGGCGGGAGCCCACCCCGCACTGGCGAACCGAAGAGGGGCTCCCAGGAGGGGGCCCGGGTGAAGTAGAGAGGCCGCTGATGCCTGACGGGGCTCCCGTGGTGAAGAGGGAGCCCCGCGTACAGCCACAGCGTTACCGCCAGGAAGAGACGCCGCCGGAGTCTCCCCAGTGAGGGAGAAGCCCAGAGTACAGCTGCAGCGTGACCTGGAGAGGAGCAGAGTCCCCACGCAAGCCCCGGTGAGTAGTGGCTTCCTCCATGTTATGGTGCCTTGTGAGGCACAGTGTTGCTCCCCCAAGGCACTGCGAGTGCCAGCCTATGTCTTGAGCGGCCCCCGCCTGATGGGGGGTCGCTCCAACGCTCGGGGACCATTTCTTTTTCGGGCATAATTATTGTTAAAGGGCCCAGAGGGGCCCGTGCTTGCCCGCACCTTCCTCCATTTTGGGCCATGTTTCTCAGCTGCCCCGCCAGACAGTGGGCAGCTGCAACGATTAGCATACTTTTACTTGAAGTCCCAGAATGGGGCTTGGGGGACAGTTCTTGGCACAGTTGTGGTGCCGGCCCGAGGGCACAGATGTGCCAGAGCCCATTTGCTTTATTCCCAGCTGCGCCGCACCAGCACGGGCAGCTGCAACGTTTCTACCTACTTGTCCAGAGGGCACATTGAGTGCCCAGGCCTTTCCTTCATTCACAGCTGCGCAGCACTTAGTGCCAGCTGCTCCGTTTAGGCCCTCATTTGATATTCCCAGCTGCCCAGCAAGTAGTGGGCAGCTGCAACGTTTAGGTCTGCGCAGTTGCGCATCCCTGACTTCCGCTGCCTTTGCAGCGCGCCCTGACTCTTTTGGACCTAGGGCATTTGAGCCCCTTAGAGATGGCCAGTTGGCCAGGGGTCTGCTAGGTTTATAGGGCGCCAGGCCCTAATGTGATTTATGGGTTAGTGAGCTTCTCTCCTATGATTTATAGGTTAATGTGATTTGTGTCCTAATATGTGGTGCTAGGAAATGTGATGCATTTACTATGCTTTACGCACCCTGTTTATACCTCTAATGTAGTTTTATGATTATGAGGCATTGCATAATGTGTTTATGCTTGTGATTTTATTCTTCCCTAATGCGTTTCGGTTATGAGTTATGACATACTATGTTTATGTTGAGTTATTCTTTACTGTGGTCTACGTATGAGTTATTCCCTACTGCGGTTTATGTTGGTAAGAGTTATGCCCCTAATACAAGTTATACTTAGGAGGTTATTGTCTAATGTGTTTAGGCTTATGAGGTTGGCGCAGAATGTATTTCACGCCTAATGTGATGAGGACTGCATAATATGATTTATGTTGCAGGATGATGCTGAGTACAGCGTTTGCCAGTGATTACTGGTTGTGTTCTATGTTTATTATATGTTCTACCTTTATTATCTTTACTAAGTGATGGTTCTGACAGTGGCCCACGTGGCCCTGTCATGTGTACATAATCCCCTGTAAATACTGCCCAGTGCCAGTTGGCACAGTGTATATTATGTGATTACTATTCTAATGTGTTTTATTACAATACAAAGGCTATTTTTATATATAACCTTGTGTGGAGTTCCTTTTGTGGTGTGCCTAGTATGTTGTTGCTGTGTGTGTGTTGCGCAAACGCTTTACACATTGCCTCCGGGATAGGCCTGACTGCTCGTGCCAAGCTACCAAGGGGGTGAGCAGGGGTTATCTTGGGTGTGTAACTCCCTTGCCCTGACTAGAGTGGTGGTTTCTGCTTGGCTTTGGCGCAAGCCTTAGCCAACCAGAAATCCCATTTCTAACAGTGTCTCTTACATGGACCAACCTTTTGGAAGGCCTCCATTACAGTACCTGAGGTCCAAATACGTGGATCTAGAACCGCATCCTGGAGAAGGTCAACTCCCTGAAGGAGTCACACAGAGGACCATCCCAAAGATCTACAAGAAGTGGTACGACCTGAGGTCCCGTACAAAGGAGAAAGTCGCCAGCAGAATGGCAGTGGGACATGATACTGGCGGAGGACCCTCATAACACCCTTCTCAGACTCCTATGGAGGTGCTCTTTAAGGGGACCCTGGAACCCGAGAGTGTGGCAGGAGTAGGAAAAATTGACACCTCCAATCCAGCAGGCATCAGCCAGTGTAAGTCATCTTCCCTTTATGTACCATACATACCATAATGTTAGCAAATCCACATACCAAAAGTCACAGCATGAATTACTCCATTGAGGTGCTTGACACCCAGGCAATGCATCATGGGAGCTGTAGTACACTTCATTACCATGCTATACTAAGTGTTGATGACCACATACAACATTATCTGTACAACACAAACATGTCACAAACACATGCAGCAGAATCACAACAATATTGTGGGCAAACATTAAACATTTATTACAATAACTATATACATGCATTTCCACAGATCACAGCCCATACGTGTCAGGACCCATGGCAGCCGAAGGGGCTACTGACAGTGAGGTGGTCCTTGAGGTCACGACATCACCTTCCCCTCAGCCCATCACTCCAACCCCAACTGACAGGAGAGCCACCATCTCACCACTGCCAAAATTTCAGGACAGAGATGAGGGACAGTCACTAGGCAGGGACCCCACAACCACTGAGACCAGAACACAGCCAAGGCGCAGAGGCAAAACTTCAGCAGGCTGTCCATAGACTGTCAGACATGTTGGATGTGCATCCTGTGTATGGTGGACGGGAGAGGTAGATCATCTCCACACAGCGCCTGCAGACAAAGAAAATAAAAGCAGTCAGTAGGCAGCTGCAATCCATGTCCAGGTTGCTGCAGAACATGGAGAAAGGGCAGGAACGGTGGCTAGAAGCTATGGAGAAGGAGCACCATGTGGAGTGTCAGAGGCACAGATAGTACCTGGCCCGGTTTGACAGATAAACCCAGACAATCAACTAACTGGCAGCCGCAACATCAATGCTGGCAAGGCGGACTCTCAACATCCAGACAGATATGGCGCATTGCTGCCAGGATGTTGCACGTGGGCTAGTGCAAGTCACCATAGAAGTAGAGGACATCTGAACCCACAATCTCTGCATCCCCAACATTCCGACCCCACCAGAGAGCGAGGAGGGCTATAGCCTCAGTGGCATATCCATGCCCAAGCCATGCAATACCAGGCGTTCATGCCACCACACATCTAGCAATGAGCACCCAACCCAAGTGGCCGTAAGAAGTGACTCCATAGACACTCAGTAGGATGATTTGCCTTAGTTTATGTTGCACCCTATTTTCCTTGTTGTTCTCATGTCAACTATGTATCATGCACAAGGATGCCATTGATCCTTGTGCGCAACTATGTTGTGACCAGCTGAATAAAAGGTGGTCACTCAGTTGTGCACCAAGCACTACCATCATGTGTCATGTCTCCTTTATAGGATTTTTAGATATCTCTTACCTCAGAAATAGTTGTTGGATATCCCTGTGCATCATGCACAGCCCTCTGCTGCACGGGTACCCTCCTGCTGCACCTGTAGTGGTGGTAAGTCATTATCAGAGTTGGACTCAGGCTCTGTGGGGACGCCATGCAGACCCTGCCTCATTGTGATATTGTGCAGTATGGCACATGTGACGATTATCTTGCAGCATGTATTCGGTCTGTACAGTAGTGCCCCCCTTGTCTTGCGGAGGCATCAAGAGTGGGACTTCAGGATCCCAAAGGTCCTTTCTATGATAGAGCATGTTGTCCTGTTTGCCCTGTTGTACTTTATTTTTTCCCGGAGTTTTATATAGGGCGAACTTGACCTGAAGGTTTCAGGTATCAGAGCGCTTTATATGAGCAGCAGTTGCGTTACAGAAGGACACATTCCTTTTTTTTTTCTTTTTTTTTAGGCACAGGGAGATTAAGTGATTTGCACAGAATCACAGGATGTTGAGCGTCCCTGCCGAAACTCAAACCTGGTTCCCCAGAGTCGAGGTCGGCCGCTCTAGCCGTAAGACCACATCCTCTCCCCTATTGTACTGTCTTTCGCTTCTTGTGTGTGGAGTCAGGTTCGGTATGAGGTTTCAGGGACATAAGGCGTATGCACTGTCACCTTAAGGGCATAAGAAGGTACACCATTATGTCACAAAACACACACAATCCTGGCCACTCTAGGCATTGAGGGACTCATTTATGAGGCCCCTTGCGTCACCGGATCGTCAATTTTTGACGTTCCAGTGGCGATTGTGTCCCGGCAGATTTGTAAGGCCACGTAAAGCCACTTTACAAGGCTTTTCATGGCCTTAAAATATGTGCCCCTTTCACGAAGAACACTGCATGAAAGGGGCGTTCCAAGGGTGTTGCTGTGGGTGTTCCCATGCAACACCCATGGAATCTGACACAGTCCCAGTTTTACTAGAAATCTTGAACCTGGGAATGTGTCAGAATCTAACGCCACCCCAGGGGTGGCGTTAGGAAGGCGCAGCGAGGAGAAATCTTTTCATTTCTCCTTGTTTTTCCTTTGTCTATGTGTGCTGCATTCTGCAGCACACAGAGAAAGAGGAATTTGCCTAAATTTATTGATTTGGTGCAGGAATGTGTTCCTTCCTGCACAAAACCGATCAGCCCCGCAACGCAGGCACCCTTGCATCATGGTGCAAGGATGCCTGCGTTGGCGCACGGCAGCCCATTGTGTGCTGGCACAGGGGGATAAAAACAGGAATGCACCGAATCTTATAGATATGGCACATTCCTGCCTGTTTTTTGTGATGTAGGGCAGAGCAGCAAGATTCCTTGTGGCGCTGCCCGAAGTCAAAACCTCATAAATGAGGTCCTGAGTCTGCAATTCTTTTACCTCGTAGGAAGCCATCACTAAATTCACCCTGTGCCAGTTGGGTATGTAGTTCACTGTGGCGGAACATGAATGAGTTGTGGGTGCCGCCTGGGAATCTAGACACAAGGGGGCATATTTACAAGGAGTTAACACCACCAGAATATAACTTTTGCGACATTCTGGTGGCGTTAAGTCCTTCGCCTTATTTGCATGGCAGCGGTAGGCCACTTAACGCGGCTTAACACCGCCTTGTAAATAATGCCCCTATTCGCTCAGCACTTAGCATGAAAGGGACATACAATGGGTATTGCTGTGGGCATTCCGCCGCAACACCCATTGCTTTTTGATGCTCTTTGATATTTACAAGGTATGGGGCAGCACCAAAAATAACACCAGGAAATACCTCGTCTTAAACAAGCGATATGAGGAGAAGTGTTTTATTTCTCCTCCTATAGTGCTCTTTCCACATGTGCTGCATTCTGCAGCACACATAGAAAGAGCAAATCGCCTGTTAAGATTGTTTATGTGCAGGAAATTGCCCATTCCTGCACATCAACAATTGCAAAAAAGCAAAGAATTGTCCCTTGGAGACTACTTCACCACCAATGTTTTCTACTCAATCACTTCAAATTACATACATCCAATCTTGAGGGTTACTGTTCTGACCAAAAAAACAGTGTGCTTACACATAAAAGTAAATTACAAATTTGTAAAGACAATTTATTAAAAAAAATTCCCAGAGTTAAAAACTTTTTCATACAAATTACATTGCGTACAGTGGCAGCAGCATCATCATATCAATCCACATAGAATTACAAAAACTGTACACGAAGACAGATTAAAAAACAATTAAAAAACAATTAAAAAAACTTAGCGAGAGTTAAAGAAGACACTACTCTTTGTCATAGGAAACCATATCCATAAAACGAAATGTTAAAGATGAACCCTGATATACTGCAGTCCATCAGCATCTAGAGTAACATCAAACTGGATGGATTTATGGTATGCAGGCGTCAACGCATTTCGAAGGTTTCCTGATTTAGACCATCTTTATCAAGACTAAAAGCATATACACTCTCAGCTGTTAATATATCTAGAATAAAAATATATAAATATTATACAAAGGTATTTAAAACAGACATACCGTATTTAATAGCTGCACCTAGATGTACACAATATCAATTCCTTTAACAATTACACTAAAAATTAAAATGACACTACTGTTTAATGGATCCTCACAGATACCCTTTTTCTTACAACACTCTTGCACCCCAATCACATCACGTCCCCTCCTGCTCCTGGGGCCTAAGCACACCATTATTTGAAAAGTGGACATTATCTCACCTTCAAATTAATTGAACCCAAATGTAGGAGTTCTATCCGGGGGGATGATTGATCCTGCTCCCAGTAATCACGTATGAGTTTAATGATTACCACCTAAATAAAACACCACACAAGGGACTCAATAGGTACTCCTATGCTGTGTTATCAAAATACAGAATTCCTTAATTTCTCAGACTGTGGGCACCAACACTAATAGAAGGGTATGATCCTAGCTCACCTTATTATGAGGCTCACAATTCACCGTAGTAAGGGCAAGGTAACTTCTAACGAACCAAGTGAAGTTGAGTTTTGGGTTCTAAATAAGTTAAACAAGAGATAAGGACCATAAGTACTCAACTTTAATCTTTCTAAATTACTTGTTATATTACACATTCCGTCTATGTTCTACTACTTATTACAAAATTGGTGACTAGTCCCAACATACCTCCTGACGGTATTGGTGCTCTCATCCTATAGCGGTGTGAATTGTCTTGTTTTTGGTTGTTTATTTTAAAAAAGGGTGCCAGCTCCAATATTTTTTAAATAAGCCCTCCGTATGATAGGGTCTTTAACTGAAAAACAATAAAAAAAGTAGATTTGTAGGAGCAAGGATATAACTTTCCTCAATAATATTTGTCATACTTTTCCTAATAGGTCCTAATCTTATGTTCTTTAACTCGTGCCTACTAGTCATAATATCCCCACCTCATAAAAATTCATTTGACCCCTACAGAAGTTCTTCTACTTATGAACAAGTTAAAGGGGTCAGTTTAAGCCCCTCGCTGTACGAAAGAAAGGCAGACAAAGTCCAGCTTGCTCCCCGTAGATATGCCACTTCGTTAAGAATTACCAGCATATATTCAAGCGTGGTAATATATTTCCGGAACACAAAGACCTACAATGCCTTTGGTCCAGAAATTATTTTTTTTGTCTACATATTTAAACCATACCCCTTCTAATTTCGAAGCGGATCCGAGTAAATACCCTACTGTCGAAAAAAGATAACCGACTGGCAAGAGGTTTCCCAACCACTTACTTGATAATTACCGGCACCTCCTCGCGTCCGTCACGTTTCACTTCTGATAAGTATAAGTTCGCGTGCAAACTTCAACGTTTTTATCGCTCCGCCACTCCGGGTCAAAGGGCACGTCTCCTATTTTTTTTAAATAAATTACTTTTACGTCTTTCCTGCGTGTAGATGCTCACACGCCATAACTAATATTTCGGCCATCTTTAAATATGCATCTTTGAATATGCCACAAAAATCCTTCCTTTCCTCTAAATATAGAAATAGAGTAAATTTGATACATATAGGCGCTTTTCTGTGGTTAAAAAAGAATATATTAATAAAAATAATGATCATGGCGCACTCAATTAGACTCTAAAAGGCCTCCCTCATCTGAGGTTCAAACTCTAAATCGTATATTTGAACCACTGCAATGTTCATACTACCCCCGGGTGCGTTCCTTCACAGTCGTGAGAATTGGTCTTACACCAAAATAAACCCGCCATATTGCAGTGGTTCCATAGGTCGAACCCTATGTCTCTAAGGAATACAAAATTGTTTTAATGCCATTTATCTCAACATTTTAAAGGTTGACTAAGATATACTATTCAAAAGACATCTGATATTGCTCTTTTATTATTTAAGTAACAGAACTACCAGACACTCATAGTTCCAAATTCTAATGGTAACAGCTGTCAATTAATTATAGTCATCCAAACTTCCCTAGAGTTTAAACCATTCTGTACTGTCCCCAATTTGCAAATAAACCACTGCTCTCTCAATTTCCTTTTCTTGTCTAAATTGCCTCCTCTAGGGTTTCCCTTGATCTTTTCAAGGACAAACCACTTAAAATCACTGCAAATATGGTTGGATTTGGCGAAATGTTCAGTGAGTGGAGCATTCTCTTTCATCGTTCTTAACGCAGATTTATGCTCAAGAAGTCTTATTCTGAGATCTCGGCCTGTCTCGCCCACGTACCCAAAGCCACATGGGCACATAAGGAAATAAACAACATTCTTGCTGCGGCAGTTGTTGAGAGTGTTACATCTTATCACAGACCCATTGTATTCCAAGGTTTTAGCAACAATATAATGGTCACATATGGAACAATTTCCGCATTTGTAGTTCCCTATGGCTTTGGTGTTCTCTAGGGTACTTTGAATGTCAACTGCCGTATTTCTATATGTTTTGATCAATGAATTCCTAATATTTTTATTCCGCCTAAATGCAAAAGTGGTTTCTGTAAATGGGTCTCTTGTCCATCATTCAAGATCTTCCAATTTCTATTGGTGATATTTTTGATCTGATTACTACTATCCGAAAATTGACTAACGAACACTATTTTGTCACTCTTGGTGTTTTTGCTTCTTTCCCTATTTATATCCAACATATATTCACGGTCATAGTACTTGGCCTGTTTATATGAGTGGTTAATCAATTTTTTAGGGTAACCACGATCTTTCAACTTTAATTTGAGGGCATCAGAGTGTGTATTAAAATCAGCAATGGAGGAACAGTTTCTGCGAAGTCGCAGAAATTGCCCAAAGGGAATATTATCCCTTTGAGCTCTAGGGTGATAACTCCCATAGTGTAAAAGGGTGTTTTTGTCGGTCGGCTTAGTATAGAGCTCAACCGCCAAAGTACCCTCATTGTCCTTGATGCAGATATCGAGGAAATTGACTCTGTCCTCACTGTATTGTGCTGTGAACCTCAAATTTGGATCTCCTAAGTTCAGCCATTCAATAAAATCATCGAGACCTTCCTTATTGCCTTCCCATATAAAAATAATATCATCGATGAAGCTGTACCAGTGACTCACATTCTCATTAAAAGGTGCCTCTTCATTGAAAATATGATTGGTTTAGAAATTACCTACATAAAGGCAGGCCAGACTTGGTGCTCACGTGGCCCCCATGCTGGTCCCTTTGATTTGCTGGAATAGATCATCTTCAAATAAAAACAGGTTGTTTTTCAAAACCATTGTTATGCAGTGCATGATAAACTCATCACTACCACCTTGGAGGTCCGTGCTCTCCAAAAGAGACGCTACCACTCTAATCATGTCATCCTGGGGAATATTGGTATAAAGGGCTTCAATATCAAGGGTGACCAGTAGCTGTGTCACTCTATTGAAGCCCTTGCCCTAGGAGATGGAGATGACATGTGCTGAATTTTTCAGATAGGATTTTTGTTTCTGGACCAAAGGTTTAATGAAACAATCAGCATATTTACTGAGAGGTTCGGAGAGGGAACCTATGCTGCTTACAATTAGATTATTGGGGTCCTTATGGACTTTGGGTAGTCCATATATGGCCGGAATGTTCGGGGTCCTATTATTTAGAAATTTGAATTCCTCATCGCAAATCCAGCCTTCATTCTTGGCCGTTTCTAGCAGTTCTTCAATATCCTTCTTCAATATCTCCATCCTATTGTGGGGAACCTTAAGATAGTGGTCTGGAACTGTTAATAGATTCAACATCTTAGTGTTGTTGTCTCCTGTATCAAATACCACAACCCCCCACCCTTATCGGCGGGCTTGATTGTGATATTGATGTCTTCCTGTAATGATCTAAGTGCGTCTCTATGAGTTTTAGAGAGGTTATTGGTCCTTTTCTTTGGATGTTCTAAAGATGTTTTCAATTCTATTTCTACCACCCTTTCAAAGGTTTAAATATTTCTATCAACTGCATTGAGAGATGGTGTGAAAGTGGATTTGGGTTTAAGGCCTGACACATTCGTTGAGACAGGACCTTCTCTATTCTCAAAAAACCTTCTAAGCCTAATTTTTCAAAAAAAACTCCTTCAGATCTTTTTCAAACTCAAATTTATTTAAAGTAGTACTAGGGGCAAAGCTAAATCCCTTTTCTAGAATCTCTTTTTCTGCATTGGTTAGTACTCTTTGTGACAGATTGATAATCGGAAATCTGTCTACCTCCAATACCTTTGGTTGCGTGTCTTTAGATAATCTTGTTGTGGATAATTCCTTGCTTGATCCCCCCTGTCGGGGTTCCTGTAGTTCCTTTGCCCCCTCCTTTGTCTTGGTCCTAAAAAAGACTCATGCTCGAAACTACACCCTAATCTGCCCTGTTGGTCCTTGTTATGATCTTCCTCCTCACTACTCGAACCAGATGTTTCAGAGAAAGTAACTCGTTGATTTCTTCCTCTAAAATAAACTGGCCTCTGTAGATGGGGCTTTTCCCATCTTTGGGCTTTCTGAATGTTATAATATTCTTTGTTTAGATAGGGATATACAGCTTCTGCATTAAATTTATCTATTTCCTTTTTTAATTTATTCGTTTTTTTATTAATCAGGTATTCCCTATACCCATTTGCCTCCTGTTCTAATTCCTCGAGTTTCTTTCTTGCTTCCTCTAATCCTGTACTCCCTTTAATTTTTGCTTCCAGTTCTTCTATCCCTTTTCTTTCTACTGTGAGTACCTCTTGTGCCGTTTCGATTATTAAGATGATCCAATCACGGCTACATTGGTTGGCTATAAGGGTCCAAGTCTCAAGAAATTTTCTATTATCAATGAACAGGCCTGGTTCATTCTTAACTTGGAGCCCAATCGGGATAACTCCTGTTTTAAGGTATTCAACTAGAAACTCTGCATGCAATTCTGTTCGAATGAGTTTTTTCTTTAAGTTAAGGATGTTAAACAATTGGTTACTACTCAATGGATTTGTACTGATTTTGCCATTGATGCGAGGATTTTGATTAATTATTTTATTAAATTGGTCCTTGGAAAAACCAAAGTCTTAAACGCATCCATCTCTTACGACTGGATGCAAGTGACCTACAAATCAAGCCCTGAATCAGAACCTACCTCTCCAACCAAACAGGTTGTACATAAGACTCTTACAAAAAAGTGAGAGGGACCCTTTAACACCCAAAGGACTAGGGTTCAATCAGAAAAAAGCAAAGAATTGTCCTTTGGAGACTTCTTCACCACCAATGTTTTCTACTCAATAACTCCAAATTACATACATCCAATCTTGAGAGTTACTGTTCTGACCAAGAAAACAGTGTGCTTACACATAAAAGTAAATTACAAATTTGTAAAGACAATTTATTAATAAAAATTCCCAGAGTTAAAAACTTTTTCATACAAATTACATTGTGTACAGTGGCAGCAGCATCATCATATCAATCCACATAGAATTACAAAAACTGTACATGAAGACAGATTAAAAAACAATTAAAAAAATAAACAATTGCCCCTGCAGCACAGGCACCCTAGCAAAATGGCACTAGGGTGCCTGCGCTGGCGCTAGGCAGCTTCTTTAGCCCTTGCGCTAGGGCAAACGCATGGTTGTGCGGTATTTTTGTAAATACGACGTATCCCTGCATTTTGAAACTGACAGAGCATGGCGTTACTAATTTTTGCATAGCACCGCGCTCTGCCAGTTTTTTGTACCTATGCCCCAAGGTCTGTTATGATACAGGAGGCATCACACACTACCTGCACATCGAGTGAATGCAAGCTTTTTCAGTTCCTGTATATGTACTCATTTGCTGAGGGGGGACATATGGCAATATGTGTGCCATCAACACAGCCGATGACATTTGGGACTGCGCTACCCTGTAGAACATCAATTTGATTTGTTGCAATGAATGGGGAGCATTGGGGAATGATATATATTTGTTGACTTTGCTCACCATGATGTCCAGGATCCTGTGAAAGAACCAGGACAGGCCACTTTGTGACACCCCCTTGCGACTGCTTTGTGCCCCTGGTAACTGCCAGAGGCTAAGAGGTGTAAGCAACACAATACCTGCACAAGTGGTGGCAATGCGTTGCTTCTGAGTTTTGAGGTCTGTAGCTGAGGTTGTAACACAGCAATTAAATCAAGTATCACCTGACTACCCAGTCTGTATCTCTCATGGATCTCCTTCTATGTTAGTCCAAACAGGGTGACCCTCACCCTAAATATGCTCTCCTGTCTCCTCCTACTTCTGTGCCCCACAGCCAAAATCCTCATCCTACTTAACAAAATATACAGGGCCACCATATGAAAGAGCCTGATGCCTTTTTATAGTTTGCATCTGGTTACCACCAGGGGCTGTATTACGCATGACTGCGCCAGCGCTAGTTGTCAATGTGCGCCAGAATATGTTTGTGTTTATGTGCATTTGCGTCTGTGTGCTATTACAATATGCGCACAGACGCAAACGCACATAAACACAGAGCTCAAAGTCTGCGCCAACATCACAGCGCATTACAAACCGATCCTCTGTAATGCGATCAGGCGCATACTCTGGCGCACATCGACAACTAGCGCCGGCGCAGTCATGCGTAATACGGCCCCAGATCCGAATTAAGGGTAATTGCATTTCCTAGATGGCTGTTTTGCAACTGGTCGCAATTAGGAAATCGGTTGTATATGAGTTTTGCAATTCCCATGTAGGAAATCGCTATTTGCTATTTCCATAGTTCGATTTCTATAAGCTAGAAATCTAATTTTGCACCACCACGAATGCATTTCCTACTTAGGGAAATGGCATTTTCTGTTTCCGAACAGCCCAAAATAGCGCTGTTAAGAAATGCAAAATGCCTTCGTGCACATGGGGCTAAGTGACTAGTCCTCCACTAGACATATTATCTGTAAAAAGGTGGAGGCTCCTCACCAGCCGCGTTCTGTGCAGGTAACAGCGGTGGGGCCGGGTAAGAGGGGATTTCGAGGGACGATGCCGAATGAAAATTAATTATTTATTTAATGTTCCCTCATCATCATCCCTCAAAATCCCCCCTTACCTGGCCCCACCGCCCCACCGCTGTTACTTGCACAGACCGCGGCTGCTCCTCACCATGCAAATTTCTCCCTGATGACACATGTGCATGAAGATTCCAATAACCCATCACATATACCATGCACTGGTAGGTGAAGCCACTTGTGTATACAGCTGTGTCCTTACACAAAACTGTGCATCAAAAGGCCATCCCCACAGTACACACATTTCCTATTATAGCCCCTGCCATGTCTACATACAGTGGTCATCCTAACCTAAGCTCTGAACTAAATAACTAGTCCCCTAGTAGACACATTATCAGTAAAAAATCTGAGTCACTTTTACATGCACCTTTCTCTATTACCAAAGCTTAGCATGAAGACTCCAGTCCCCTACTAAACATACACTACATATACCATATACTGGTAGCTCAAGCCACTTCCAAACACAGCTGTGTCCCTAAAGAATGCTCTGCATCAAAAAGCTAGTCCCCCAGTACATGCTTTAAGTATAGCTAGTCCCACCACTTATACATACAGCTGTCCCCCTAAGTAAAGCTCAGAACAAAGTGGCTAGTCCCCTGCTGGACACATTATCTGTTGAAAGGCCAAGACTCCCTTAGATGCAAATTCCACCCTGAACAGAGCTTAGATTGAAAACTATTGTACCACACCACACATACTGTATACTGATAAGTCAAGTTACTTGTACACATAGCTCTCTCCCTAAATGAAACCTCAGCATCAAAAGGCCAGTCCACATAGTACACAGATAACCTAATATTAAGTCTAGCTACCTCTACAAACAGATGCCCCCGAATGAAATCTGAGAACACAGTGCTTAGTCGACTACTAGACAAATTATCCATTGATAGGCAGAGTCTCTTATACATACAACTTTAATCCCAAACAGTGCTGAGCATGAAGAGTCAACTCCCCTACCACACATACCATATACTGTTAGGCGAGCCCACCTGCACACCCAGCAGTCTGCCTAAACAAAGATCTGCGTCTAAAAGCCAAGTCCCCCAGAACACACAATAAGTGACCAAGCCACTTCTACATACAATGGTTTCCCTAAGCAAATTGGAACACAGACAATAGGTCCCTACTACATACATTATCTGTTGAAAGACCAAACTACTTTCACAGGCAACTTTCACTCTGAACACAGCTGATATTGAAAAAACAGTTCTCTCCCTAACTAAAACTCTTCATCAAAATGCCAGTCCCCCAGTATACACACTACTTATTACTAGCCCCAGCCACTTCTATGTGCAGCTGCGCCCCTAAGGAAACCTCAGAACACAGTGATTAGTACCCTGGTACACACATTATCTGTTAAGAAGTTGAGGCACATTTACATGCACCTTTCTCCCTTAGCAAAACTTAGCAAGAATTATTTACTCAGGGGCTCTAACAGTGAATTGATGGATGACACTATGGGCCTCAGTGGGGGGGTTTCACACATTTTTATGAATTTTAGGGAGCCCATAGAAGGCTGGAATCTTTGGGTCTCTCTTTTTCAAAAACTAATACTCTTCCATGCTTATCCACTCTTTCTCCTTGGCCCGTTCTAGAAGATTGAACACTTCTTTTCCCAAACCTACCAATCTACATTTTGAAACCCTTTGATAGTGTTCTGGGATTGATAGTAATCTCAAGGCCCTAGTCTCATAATCACTAGTATCAAACACAACCATCCTACCCCCCTTATCTGCTGGTTTTATTGCAATACTAAGGTCTTTCGCTACGGATTCAATAGACTCTTTCTGATTTTTGGGGAGATTGTTACTTTGAAAACAACCCTCATCTAGGATGTTGTTGACCTCTATCCCTACCACAGTTTCAAATATTTCCACATTCTTACCAACCAAAGCAATGTTTAGAGTGAATGTGGATTTTGGTCTCAACCCTGAAGCATTTCTTTGATCCTGTCTAAGACGTCCTTCAAAGAACCGACTATGTCTGATTTTCCTGAAGAGAGTCTTTAGGTCTTTTTCTACTTGAAATCTATTAAGTCCTGTGGTAGGCACAAAACTAAAACCCCTACTTAGGACCTCTTCCTCTACCTTGTTAAGGACCCTACAGAATAGATTGATGATAGGTGCCTGTTCTATCTCCAATATTTCTCGCTTCTTGTTCTTATATATCCCTGAGGTGGCTGTTTTCTCCCCGATTACAAATTCTTTCATTAATATTCACATGCTTGGAAATATCACCACTTGGGTTTATGTCCTACACTCTGCATGTACCGCACCAAAAGAAAGTGAACAGGCAGAAACAGGGCCAGTAGAGTGGTGGGGGATATATCACTGGCACTGGTGGCAGCAATGAAGCTATTCAGGCTCATGATGGGCACCAGCATATTCCACCGCTGTTCATATCATGGAAGGTCATAAACCTCACCCTTTACAAAAGTTAGAGGTGATTCAAGGGAGCAAAGGTACACAGTGAATGAGTCCCACAAAAGCCATGTCCCTTTCTACTGAACTATGTGGCAGCCTCCATGTTGTGCCACATTGCTCGTTGTTATTATACTAATCGCTACAAAATGGGAAATAGTGGTGGCTCCTAAGGACTAGCATCAGGCTCCAGTAGAACAACTCTTTCTTATCCTATGTGATGCATCTATGTCAACTCAGTAGACATACTAAGCTTCCATTGTGTTTGGCCAAGGTCCTAGGGCACACGCTATTTATATTATTATATGAGAAGTTATGGTAACCAGGTATAAAGCTATGTGTGGGGGCTCTGCATTCTGATTTAGGGGAAAGTATATAGCAAAGGGTAAGTATGAGTGGTGCTCCAAGGAAAGGACTGGTTACGATCCACAGTCCTGTATGCCCTCCCAATGAAGAACAAAATATTTACACAAGCAAATCCGACTCCTCAAAAGTCCACTTAAACAGTAATAATGTATTGATAGTCCATTTTAATTCAAAATCTTCAGCTCAGGCCCCAATGGAAATCCAAATCTTCATATTACTTTAGTAGTAATTAGCATTCTCTCTTGTGTTCAAGCAGGCAGATAATCCTGTACATTTGTTCAAAGCAATGGGCTGTCGGTTACACAGTTTGGAGACAAAGCCAACACGTGCTTCGTCGATAGGTCGTTAAGACCGCGACTTCTTGAGGGCTGTTTGAGTTAGAATATGTGGAATCATCCACTTGATCACTATCCAGTTTGACGGGCACTATAATGCCTATATCCAGTCATAACCAAAAGGGTAGGAGAATCGTAATCCCAGAGCATCCGTATCCCACAGGAGAGTACTCCGCGTGTTCGAATAGCGTGGGGTATTTATATTATTATTGTTGTAGGAAACACTCTCTATCTCATTCTCAGTAGTTGAGAATAACATCTGATTATTAACATCACTCAAGTGACTGGTGATTTTGGGGCCTGCTATTGCAAACAGCTTCTTCAGTTATGACTTGCTACAATTTTTGTTGTTGTAGAACACACTGCCCATCTCATTTCAATGCATAGCCTAAGCTGTTTGTATTGCTAAGTAAATTACTGAATTTGCTGGTGTTTCTGGAGACCACTGTTGCATGCTGCTTTGCCAATCATAATGCACTACATTCCAGGAACAAAAGTAACATATCTACTAAAAACAACATTGAACATTTGTATGGAAAGGATAGGGGTGCATTAAAAACGTGTGAATCACTGTACACTGTGGTAACCAATTAATGTATCAACAAATATTACCCCTCCACTAACATCCTCTGGTACTCTAGAAGATTCTATGTTTTAGCTCCACCTTCTGCAAAGCCCTCCATCAGGCATCTAGAAGTAATGTCACATCCACCAGTGACCAAAATGTGCCACCTCACTGTTATCATTTTTCACTATATCATCTTCGTGGTGTCGTATGGCTTATACTTTCTCAGTAAAAACTGTGCGTTTGTTGGACAACATAATGTCAGGGTTGTGTTGAGACTGATTCTATCAGAATGGTAAAAAAGATAAACAGTTCAACCATTTTGCATTTACAGAGAAGATAGGCTTCCATCTAAGTACTGTAATATATTGTATTCCTACCTAGCACTTTGTACCTAGTGTGCCTAGGGTGGGGTGAATCTGCCAAATCCATGTAGGGTGATTTAACTCACCGTTACCTGTGGGTTAGTGTCATCAGGCTGCCCATCTTGGTGGAGACTTTGGGGGCGGGGGCGCCATGTTTTCAAGTACAATATGGGCTTGAAAGCACCTGCTGCCACGTTCCTTGCCTCCATCAATTTTCAGGCAACCATAAAACTGTCAAGATAACTGGTGAATAATGCCCCTGCTGCAGATCGAATGGAGTTTTGTCTAGAGGAAGTTTTGACGCACCATAAAGTAGCACAGGAGGTTAAAATGCCTGTTGCAAAGCTTGTGTACTATGCAGATCACAAAGTGCATAAAATGTAAATAGGTAAGCGTGTTACTGCTGCCGTCAGAGAGTCCCATCTGTTACTTGTTGTTTATAAGTTTAAATCCTAATATAGAACAGTGAGCTATTAACTATCATCAAAGATCTGCATGCAAACTGCAAGGAATAGATTAGAGCATAATATTTTTTCCCCTAGTCTTTCATTATCCTAATGTTGCAAAAAGAGTGCACTTGGGTAGAAATCAATTCTTATTAGTAAAGCCAACCTCCAACCATGGTGTTACGTTTTAAATTATGAGTTTGTGCTTCACCAGACCAAGCACTCTTAAACTATACTACCTACCAGTATGGGCAACTTGTGACTCCTACACCTTGTAGTCCTCTGTCTGATGAAACATTTCCTATACACTGATTTACACACTTATGATTGATAGTCTCTGTGTAATGTGTATGTGATGTAAGGTGCTCTGACACCTTATACTATTATGAGAGGTGTATAAAACAAAAGAAATGCATGAGAGAGAGAGTGGTTATGGTGACTTGAGGGACATTGTTGGAGGGTGGTAGTGAGGAAATCTGTGGAGAAGGAGGTCATTGGGGCAGCCAACAAACATTGTTGCACCTGGCGCCACCTGCACTAAGGCCGGCCCTGAGCTGGGCAGCATCCCTCACATGAGGTAAACAGGAATCAGCTGGGCTGAAATCCGACATGGGTCGAACTCTCAGTGCCAGTGAAATGCTCCTTTGTCTAAATAAAGGAGTGTTGTCATTTATGTAAGAATTCATCATCCGTATTGCAATGCCGAAGCCCCAGGCAGGCCGCTACTGTTTATTCTATTGAGATACCTCTGTCACCGTACAGTCTAAACAAATAACAACATTTTGTGAAGTGAACTTGGCCCTTTTGCAGAATGGTCAAGTTATTTGATAATGTGCCTACAAAGTGGAAATGCAAGCAAAGCTGGTTTCAGAAAATATTATCCTGCACAGGCACGCAAAAGAATGTGTGCCAAATGTCATCGTATTTAAGAAAGAAGGCAACTTAACAACGTGAGCATGTAAAATGATGATGTCTCTACCCGGGCCTATAATTTGCCCACATAACAGGGGATTTGTCTTGTGCCTCCTTGGGTATCTTGTACACATGGGGCCTGATTCACAAAGGTAAACTTAACTTACTTATGAGTAGTATCTTTACAAGTGCTCAGACCCTACACTCATAAAGATACTGGTTGAAAATCCCTTAATTAATAGCAAACAATCGTAAATGTACACAAAAGTGTACGTTTACCTTTGTAAATCAGGTCCTCAGTGTCTTTAGATCCCTGTTAAGCTGCAGAAAGAAAGAGATGTGGCATAGTGATCAAAGAAAGAATGAACTGGAGTGCGGCCCAAGAGATTGCTAGCAATTGAGACCTCTGGAAGGATTCTATCTGTCAACTTTGTGTTTCGGTGTGATGACATTAGTATACCCAGTATGCCCAGGCAGGAGTTCTGAGTGCCACAGGAATCAAGCAGCACCTAACGGATGAGCCCAACAAGGCTGAAATGGGTTTAGAGTCCCTTGTGTTCTTATATAGAAAGAGCATGTCCTGTCTGTTCAGGCTGGCCCCCTTTCTTTTGAAAAGGAATCAGATATTGTCCTATCTGAAATGGCATTGTAGATAAAAAGCAACTGCCAGTGGCTGAAACGTTTGCAAGCATTCCACCATGCAACTTTGTATTGCTATGCGATGTCATAATTTCAAAGGGTGTGTACAGATATGAGCCCAGTGCTTGCTGTGCCAAAGGACTCAGCCATCATGTCACCAATTAGGCCCAACAAGTTTGAAACTGCTCAGGAGTTGTTGGTATTCCCATTTAGAGTAGTTATGGCCTGGAATTTTAGGATGAAATGTTCCTTTTAATGCAGGACCAAGTATAAATTGTATATGGCTGACACCTATCTGGAGATGCACAGTTGACAATATAGTAAATGACTGAACTAGTACCTGAATGATTGTCTATGGCTGAGACTTTTGCAAGCATCCCACCCTCCACCTTTGTCTTTCAATTGCTGGGGTTTGAAAAAGGAGGAAGAAACAAGTCTGACACTAGCCTAAGAACTTGTTTAACTAGTAATTAATCATGGACCATGGGAGGAAGAGTAGCAAGGGAACCATTAGGGAGTAGAAACTACGGTACAATAATGAGATGCACATAACATTGAATAGAGTGAAAATGGGTTAATCAGGAGGACGTTAAGCAAGAAATTACATTTTTTAATATACCAGATGCTTGAGGCACCATCTGAAAACATATATGGTCACAATTGCAGCTCAAATGAGTACAGTGATGGACAAGGAATATCTAAGTGTAGGAAAGTGCCCTTTTTGTGTGGCACACCCCCCACACACATTTTGCTCCAAAGCTGATGGTTATGACTGTGATAGTTCACTGGAGCCTGCTACCCAGGCCCCAGTGCTAATGCTCTCTCCCTAAAACCGCTATGTGTAAATTGGTCAGCCCAATTAATAAGGACTTTACCCCCTTATAAGTCCCTAGTATATAGTACCAGTGGTACCTAGGGCATTGGTAGTAAAGGGGTCCCCAGGGCTTGCAGCACTGATAGTGCCATCCTGAATGACCCAAATAAACTACTGACTGCAGGCCTGCCATTTCAGACGGCAGGAGTAGTGCAAACTGCTCAAACTTGACTTTGCGCTCACCATGTGTGGCAAAGTCAATGCACTGTCTTTGATACATGCCAGTCACCTATAATGAAGGCCTCCTAAAGCCCAGGAGACAAGGTGCATTATATTAATGGTGTGGACATGTAAGTGCAAGCTTATCTGACCCTATAAAGCCCTTTACCATTAAAGGACTCTATAAGTGATAGATGGGCCATAGGATAACATGGGCTGGTACCGAGGCAAACCTGAGGTTGGCAGCTTCATTATGGTACCACCTAAATATGTCATGTTTGGTATCAAACAACATGCCTTTTCTCCTCTGACACATATCTTGTGTCAGGAGCGATGTGGCCTGCACCCAGTTGGCTACCTGAGAGGTTGCCCACCTGGTTGCCCCAGCTTTCTTGTGCTCTGGCTGACATCCCACGCTTGCAGTCACCAAGACTGAATTCTGACCTCCTTCCAGGCAGTGTGAACATGAGGCCACACCTCCTCCCTGACAGGCTGGTTAGTGAAGTGGCACATCAAGACTGTGAGCTTCAAAGGCTACACCTCCTCTGATATGCATCCAGACTGCCCCCACAGAAGGCACAGCCATCCCCCCTTCCCCCAGCCTCATTTTATCCTGACCAGGAGGGAAAATTAGATAGTCAGGAGGCATACACCCCGAGAAGGCTAGCCAAACCTCTAGGGTGGGCTACCTGGTCTGTACAGTCGAGGAAGACTTCTGCAATTTCTAAAAGTGGTAGAAATAGTGGGTTCTGGGTAGAAAAGGTGACCTACACCCTTGCATGTGGTCACTTCAGGGGACTAGTATCCCATGGGCCACTTGCAGGCACACCAATAACACCCCTAAATCTAGAATTTAAGGGCTACCCTTGACACCAGAACCTCAGTTCTGAACATCCTGCATCGAAGAGGACAAAGAAGAGACCCATGACTGCGACAGCAGCACTTGCACCAAAGCAAAAGAGGGATACTATGTCCCTGTGGCAACGCTCCTGCAGCTGCCTGATCAAGACCTGTCCTAGGCTATCTCTCAGTTCCCCTAAAAAGAGGGACCCCTGTGGAAGCCTCAAGCACTCTCAGACTTCCCTGGACTAGTGGCTCTAGTCCCCTGCAAGCTTCAGGTAAAACAATGCTCCAGATTTGATGAATCGCTGGCCGTCGGGCCCTCTGAGGGATAGCCCAAATCCAGATGGTCTAGTGCACTGTGGGAACCGTAGCCCTGCGTTCCTCGAAGTCACAGGATGCTACTGCGTTCCCCATGACCACCGGACGTCGAAGTAACTATCTGATCCACTTGCCGCCACCAAGGCTTGTTGATAGCCAGTACGGCAACTGACCCCTGCATTCGACGCTGCTCCTAGAGGGAACTCTCTCCAACATTTATCTAACATCAGCAACTACCCCATTGTTGTGTTTTTGCATCTTTTTCCCTGCAGCACCACTTTAAAGGTAAAATCCGCTCTCCTGAGGCTCTCAATCAGCACCAGGTAAAGCCAGGACAATTCTGCATCCAGGCTCCATGGGCCAGGTAAAATGTAACTGACTGTGGTGGCTTGGTCCTGGGGCCAGCATCACCTTTACCCTGCAAGGGTTCCATGCACCTCTACCTGCATGTGACCGATTGTCACTACTTGCTTTTCCCATTGACCGTAATGATAAAGTTTCACTGTATTATTTTGCGCTGATTTTATATTGCTTCATAAATCTATAACTCTGGTTATAAATATGCTATTTTGTTCATTTTGGTGTCTAAATTAAGATAAAATACACTTTTTTTTTATAAATTGGTGCTGGAGTACTTTCGAGGCGTGTCAATTACTTATCGTCCATGTTGATACTCTGAAATGCTTAACAGATCTTCCTCTAGTAAAGCCTGACTGCTCTTTGCCACACTAACAGGACTGAGCTAAGGATTTATTAGTCTGAATCCAAGGAGCATCTTTGGGGTTTGTGATAGTATTGCATGTTGAAGCCTAACCAGCATCACCACATAATACTCCATCTTCCTACACTAATATCATATTTCATTGTTATATTTCAGTGACAGTTTGTCCATAGAGACATTAGGGTGGTGCTCCAATCCCTGCTAGCCACCAAACCCACTCTGCCAATATTTGTATTTGTTTTTACATATTCAATTTGCCTCATTTTTATAATTTTCTGTCGGTGACATCATTTAGAAGTACTGTGGTGTATTGAGTATCACCGAGTAACATTGTGCTACAGGATGTGTGGCCCTTCAGTGCACTACATCATGATGAATGACCAAGTTGCCCAATGCTGAGTGCACATGCTCATGTTTCTTACCGGCAAACTTCATTACTCCGAGTCATAGTCTTCCTCAGCATAGTCCTTACTAATGAGGCTTCTTTATCTGTAGACCATGTTAAATCATTAAATAAAAGAAATTCAATGTCTATATAGCGAATGATTGCCCAGAATCTCACCTACAGAGTATTGGAATAAATGAGGGACTAACAATCTCCTAGCTAATCAAAAGCAAACGCAAAAAATAAATTATAAGCCTTATAGAGACAAGAGAGGGAGGGGGCACGCAGAACTGTGACGAGAAAGACTGCCACTTGGAGTAATGAAGATTACCAATAAATAATCTGAGCATGAGGATGTATCCAAGCAGGAATAACGACAATGCAAGCAATTTATGCAAGACCACAAAAAAGTAACAGTTTAGTCCAATCCTCGAGAAAGAACCTTTAAACCAGTTGTAGCGGATTAAGAACCCCCAATTGCAATTTATAAAGACATATGAAAGTATTTGGGGCAGCCCAAGTGACATCATTAAATATATTTTTCAGAGATACTCCCTTGTATGCTGCCCAAGAAGGTAGATATTCCTCAGGTAGATACTCCTCTTGTTGACCTACCCTGAACTTATTCCTGTACGACAGATGCATTCAAGTCATAAGCCAAAGAAACAGTTTGTTTTATATATCTAATTAAGGTAGAAGAGGATGGGAGTGCCAAACATTACTAAGAGAAATTGCACCTTCCTAAATTCTGAAGTACAGGAAACATAGATAGATAATGCTCTCTGAACAAGTAATACATGTAATAACTGTTCCCTCTGTGAGGACGGGGAGGCAAATAAACTGGTAAAATAATATCTTCATCTAAATGAAATAAAGATGCTACTTGAGGTAGAAAGGCCAGATCATAAAAGTAATTTATCTGGATGAAAAAAATAAGATATAGTTCATCAGCCAATAATTCTCCAAGTTCTCCCAACCACCTTTCAGACGTAAAACGACTAAAAAAAAACCTTTAAAAGTTATAAACAGACTCCAATGGTTCAAAAGAGAACTCTGTAGTCCTCTGAGAACCAATGGTAAGTCCCAGGAAGGGATGAAAGAAAGGATAAAAGGTATTTTGTTAGAAAACCTTTAGTAGTCTGGATACAAGAATTTCTACTTCCAAAATATCTTTTTCTCTGATGGCCTTAATAGCAGCCTTTTGACTGCGTAAGATGGAAATGACCAACCCTAGTAAAAATCATTTTCTTAGGAAGTCTAAAATTAATATAGGGATGAGGAAGTAGAAAGTAACCCCTTTGCACCTCATGAATGATCAAAATTCTTCTAATTTCTAGAAGATTTTTTTTTAAGTGGGATGGTCTTCTAGACTCCTGACCTGAACAGGCTACCTCCTCTGAACATCCTAGAGTAGTCAATATCCTACTTTCAACCTCAAGATCCCAAGCCCGAGTTTCAATACAGAAGACTCTGGAAGAATAGGGACTCAATAAGGAGAGGGATAAGTTGGAAAGATTCAAGGTTTGGCCACTGCTAACCCGAGAATTACCATAAAACAGGGTCTTGTGCCCAGTAAGGGAATACTAATCATACCTAAGTCGTCTCCTGCATGACTTCGCTCAGCACACTGGAAAATAGGGGAATTGGAGGAAAAATTCTTCTCTACAAGATTCATCAGGCAATGTCTTAATTTCACCTTTCTTGGGTTTGGAAGGGACACTTTGGTTACCCTTGTCTGAAAATTGCTTCTATTTGCTGCAGTGTCTGGGATGGCAAAAGGTTGGATTTTCAGAAGTTCAAAAGGAATTCATTAGCTTGGAGAAAAACGCATACAGTCTGACCATGTTGCTGGGCCTTTGAAAAAGACAATGCACTAAATAGTAGATCATCGAGGTAAAGAAATCAGTTTATGCCCTGATCATGCAATTTTTCCTTCAGAGGGGCCAAAACTTTGCAAAAGCTCAAGGGGCTATGGAAAGACCAAAGGGAAGAATTCTAAACTGAAAATACCTCCCCTAGACGCAATCATGTAAATACCTCTAAAATTGTTTGTGGATGGGAGTGTGTAGAGATGCATCTTGCGGACCAATAAGGCAAGAAAATCACCCTGGCATATGAAAACAAGAATCATTTTAAGAGCCACTGTCTTGAGGGGTCTGTGCTGGACATCGGTGTTCAGCTTCTTGAGATCTGGACTAAGTCTGTACTCTCCTGACGGCTTTTTCACTACAAAAATCATGGAAAAGTGTCCACACTTTATCTCAGGTACAAGAATTATGGCCTCCTTTTGTAACAAGTCCAGAATCTCTTGTAGAATTTCTCTATTTTGTTGGGAATCTAAGGATTTTTGTGATCTTCATTCGTTTTTTAATAAAACGTAGTGAAAATCGAATTAAAAACCCTCAACAAAAATTGCCACAGAACACAAAATTGTACTTTTGTACAATTTGTGGACCTTCCTGTCATACTGTAATTATTTCACATCTGATAATGATTGTATTCAACAAAATGCTACAAAAAACATTTAATCAATCCACTGATCTAGTCCATCAGTGGCCTTGCTGAATGCCACTCTGTCTCTGTCACTTAACCTAAGATATTAATTCTTGTTTTTGTTGACCCACCACAGCACCACTGCTGCATGACCCATATGACAGATGGTCAATAATGTGATTGTAGAAACATGACTGAAAACATTGGCAGTGATGATGATGTGGGCCTGGCACATGTGAGAGACACACTCCCTCCTCCCACACTCTTTTTCCTCCCACCCTGACCATCGTAGTTCTCTGATCCTGGAGATTGTGGCATCGTTTGAAGGAAAGTGTTGAACACCCTCACGGCCAGCACCGCAGGTTTTAAAGAGGCAATGATCCCCAGTGAATAAGTTGCAGAATGCTTGCCTCTCTTCACTGACCCCTGGTTGTCCGTGGAGACAGATATTCAGCTTGGTGACTGAAAGCCCCTGAGAAACATTTAGATATTATTATACCCAAGAGGATGCGAATATGTGTAGGGGGATCCTCCATATCATTTATTTTCCTGAAGGGCTCTTGTCCATAATGTGCATTTTGAGCACCTCTCCTCAGACCTCCTGTCCTGTTAGCCATGGTACCACCTTTTTCACTAGATTTTGTTGCTGCTCCACCTCCTTTGTAGTGTGGTTTGTGGACTCATGGTCTGCATTGCTAAGTTAGCTTAGGCCTGGCTGCCATGATGCCTCTTTGCGCACGTTACTTTGTGCCTTTGTTTTTCCAGCCTCTGCTATTTTAGAACTGTTTGCCTTTCACCTTTCCTCCTGTTCCCTTTGGGTTGCGTCTGCACATCATGTACAAGGTCGAAAAACAATGTCCCTTGTTCTTGCTGATCTGGTCAGCCCCTCGCGCTTAGACATAATACTGGCTGCAGCTGCACTGGAGAAATTTGTGTGCTTTTAATATTGTGATTTTCACTGTTAGAGACACTTGGAGAAAAACCTTTCCAGAGAGAAGAGCTGTGCTTGTCTGATGATGTAAACCTTGCATCTAGATATTGAGGTATGAGGGTCTGCCTGACAATGCCCAGAGGTCTTCTATTTTTATAATAAACTAGTTTATGGCACAGGGAGGGTGGTATGGTCATTTAGCCCTATATCCACTGCTTTATGAAATGCTTTCCCCGTTTGTATTTTATGGAATTGTAACTATGCTTATTATTTTATTCTTATGCCTTATGCTGATAGTACTGGCACGTGTACTGTATCTTAGAGCACGATAGTTGAAATAAACATTTTAAACTATACAGTGTCTCTTATTACGCACGTTGTGGACAGGTATGAGTGAGTTATGAAAGGGTGTCCTTGCTCCCGCGAGTCTTGAGAGAGAGAGACCGTGTTCTGGGTTGTCTAATCATTGGTAGCATTGTTGCTAATGAGACGCTAATGCTAGTCGGGTTGGGATTGTGGGTACTAAGGTGTATGGTTGGCTCACCACTATACTCCGAGGTCCTATTATCCTGTGCATAGGTCTGTGTATGTGCAGAATCCCTACAACATGGCGCCCACAGTGGGGCTGCTTATCTGCGAGACGCTTGAGTAGTTCTTGTGCTTCTCCACAACACCCTTCACAGACGCTTCCGGAGGCGTGTGTGAGGGCGATACCTCCTATATTGACGTTTTTATAGGTTCTTTCAAGCTTGAAGTTGTTAAAAGGTGTTTACATAAAACCCTATCTTGTGCTGCCTACTCCTAGGTTGTCGAATATTTTTAGCCTTAAATGGCTGTCCAAATTGCGGCACATAGCCGCGCAGCGCTCCGGGCTCATTTGACAGCATATGGAGTGCCTGACGTGGGTGTCGATCTGATCTTTGTGGTACAAGCAGATCCTGCTTACCACTTTGAGGTGTTTTACTCTTGGGTCACTTTCCCGGCGGTGGATGGGAATGATAATTTGTTCTATGAATATACAGCCACCGCTCTTCCTATAATTTATAGGCCTTATCGGAATCTTGAAGTACCGCTCACGGCATGGCAACACCGTGTTTGGTTTAATGGCGCCCTCCCCCAACCGGTTACCGCGGTTCGTTTAGGCCCCTTATATATTGACGGGGCCACTTGGCCAGTTTTGGCCGGGTATACCCCACATCCGCGTTATTTGACGCTTGCGGTTGCTGAACTGCGTGACTTGCATACGTCTTTGATACGTGTGCATAGAGCTTTAGTACAGTATGTTACAGGCAACGTCCAGGGAGTCCCTCCTGGAGTTGCAGCACATCCAGCTGCACCAGGCGGTGTAACCTTAAGTCCCGTCATGGTTAATTCGGTGATGGGCAAGCGCCCACAAAATAAGGATGATATGCCTTATTGGCTTGCAGAGAAATTTGACCACCTGGTGGCAGTTTTTCCGAATACTTCTCCTGTGGTAAAACACAGGATATTGACGATTAGTTTGCCAAAAGACTTAATCCCCGAGTTGGCAGAATGCAACAACTGGGGTAAGGTATTCGCAGCAGTATATGCGAAGTGTTTCGGCACTCCTTGCATGACAGTTCTCCCCTCTGTAATTAAACGAGTGCAGGATGAGCATGGCCCTGAAGCGGCTGTGGAATTAGGGATGAGACTGGTGGGAGTGTTCGATGTAGTGGCTGATTTGATCCTTGCGAATGTCAAGGGCGATGCAGTTAACTTTCAAGTAGCTAATGCGCTGGCTTTGATCCCAGAACCGGACAAGTCGCGCGAATTACCGAAAATTATTGCACAGGCTTACAAAACCATTGGCCGCAATAGCCTGGGAGTCAAGCCTTTTGCTAAAACGCAAACCCAATCACAACCACAACCAAAAACTCAATCTGAGAAAGATGAGAAACCGTTCTTTACTAAAAAGAGCTGGAGGTTGAAAAAACAGGGTAAGCAACAGAAGAAGCCAGGGTCGCGAGGCGCATCCCCGGTTTCTGTATCTTCTGAACGCACATATGATTTGCACGATAGAGCGAGAATTAAATCTCCAGAGAGATTTCAAGTCCCTGATCCGCGTTCTCCTCGTTCTTCACAGGCACCGTCGACCTCCCAGACAGGTGGAGGAGATCGCCAGGATAGAGCCAGGGGTCATGAGGCTCCACAGGGGCGAGACCAACCTCGACAACAAGTCCGAGGGAAACCAGAAGAATTTCAACGTTCTCGCCCACAGTTTCAGAAGAAACAAGCATTGGCATAGCCAATAGGTCTCGCCTTTGGGACCTTATAAGTGTTTAGTTATCCAGCACAATATCCTTGGTGCAACAACATCAAGTGTTGCATGGCTAAACACTTATAAGGTCCCAAAGGCGAGACCTACTGGCTATGCCAATGCTTGTTTTTATTTTTACAGCTAGTCTCATTTGAAAGGGCTGATAGTGAAACATAGTTAACCTGCCTACAGTATTCTGAGCCAAGCAACAGCCAGCACAGCCCAGCCACCCCAGCACTGGAGCAGAGAGGACGGATTTGCTTATTCTTCCTTTTCAAAGTTTCTGACTTTGCTTTTTCTTCCTTTTCGAAGTATTTAAATTTGGAGTATCAATAGAAGCCCTAACTCTGGTAGACTTTTATGTTCCTAAGCACTGCCAGTTCTTGTTGAGTGGGAAACTCCCTGTTTCCAGCTATTCTTCTCTCCCCGCTTGCCCTTCCTTCTGTGTCCTGCAATCAGCTGTACCTTGAAGTGCCTGAGAGGTCATTAATTTATGCCACTTTATTGGCATTTGATTAGCGCACGATACCGTGTGAAATTGTGTTACCAGTTGCGTAAGTTCTATTTTAAGTGAATTTGTCAACTTCAATGAGTTCCGGTGTGCATTCATGGTCTTCAATGGATGAGATAGAAAGGCTCTACCCAATCACTTACGGATGGTGCGCATACCCATTTCCCAGCATAACTATATGTGTAAGACATTTACTTGGAGTTAGTGTTGTTGCATGCTGTAACATACAAGTGGATCTGAGAGTAACAGGCAAGGAATTCCACATTTTAGTAGACATGTAGGAAAACGATCGACCCGCAATCCGGCACTGCCTGATATGAAGAACAGACGGAATGTTGGAGGACGAGGACCGAAAATCTCATGCAGTTTTGTAGGGAAGCACCTTACTTCTAAGGTATAGCAGCAGTAGCGGCTGCTACGGGACAGTAGTGGTGGGCGGGAGGTGAAAAAAAAGAAAAGGAAAAAACTAAAATTCACGCACCAGCCGGCTGCCGCCTCTCATTCCATCCGCTTCGGTCAACTCAGGAAACAGGAAGCACACATGTTCCCGGACTCCCCTAAGCAAATCACAACGCTGCTGTCATCAGCATGACAGCAGTGTCGTGATTGGTCTGAGCAGCCTGGTTCGGCGCTGAGACAGGGAGCGGGAGGCTGTGCATGTTCTCCAAAACTGTCATGCGCACTTAGAAAGTGCCCACCACTCATCCCCCTGCTCTGTGGGCAGCCCAGCCTCGCCCCGTCCCGCACCTAAACAGAGCCAGTACTGAAAAATAAAATGATGATAACATGGTGTTATCATTTATTTTTCCTGTGGGGCAATGCTCCTCCGCCATATCAGAGGAGCCGCCGCTGTATAGCGGATCCGAATTATGGAAAGCTCTATGTACACAGCATTAATCCATAAAAGGGCATCTTTGCTGCATCGTGAGCCAGTGTGAACTGGGATGGTGGTGCTGGGCTCTCTCTCTCCTTGGGAGATTTAAAATCAGCTGTGCAGCACCGTTCTGAGCCAACTAATGAGTTCAAGGGAAGAAATAGACATAAGGAATTGACGCTCGCATCACAGCTTTCTGTGTTGTCACAGAAAAGGAAGTATTTTGTGAATCGATCTCAATAATGCAAAGCATATAGATGCCACAGCAGGGATCTGAGGGGCAAAAGTCAGGCGATCATCAGAAAGGATGCTCAGGGTGCGAGTGGATGTAGTCTGGACAGGAGTGGAGCCGAGCTCAGGAGGCCTCCACCCGAAGATCGAACGGAAGACTGAGACCCAAGGAGCAGCATCTCAGTCTTGTCGGAGTTCAGTTCCCAGGAGTTGCAGCTCTTGCATGCAGCAACAGCTGACATATGTGGCACATTAAACTGCTCTGTTGGATGATAGTGCACTGTGCATCCTGTTGAAGAGTGCTACATAGAGCACATGCTACACAAGCCCCAACACCACAGAACACTGGACGCATGCTTCGACCCAGTGCTGTGACCCCACACCTCGAGTTGAAACAGTAAGCCCAGCCAATGAGGATGCCACAATATTGAAACAAACAGTGGCATTCAAAAATATTAATTTATTATTAGCAGTACGGCAGCCAGGAGAACACAGGGTGCACACTACCCATGTCATCACAACAATTCATTAAGTTAATGAAGGTAGACTCCCAAGGAACTCAACAATGGTGCCCCGAGCGTGCACGGGGCCACGCGTCACTGCGTGTAGGGTGATATGTGCTCACCCCAACTTGAAGAATCATTGTTTTCTCTTGAGGTTATACTATAAGATTTCTTATATCCAGCCTACGTTTACACTTTGTTTGTGCTTTGAAACTAGGTTATAATCTTATAAAGTAACCCTGATGAAGTCAGTAATGAGGAAACACGTGTTGGCAAGAATGGATGAGTAATAAAAGAGGATTCCAGAATACCTTCAGTGACTGATACAATGATCTTTAATTATGACTGGAAGAGATGAGTGCCCGGGGGACTAACATGGACTTCAATAATAACACACTCACAATATTCCTAATTATCAAGGTAAGGAGATAAGAGTTGGAACTGTGCACTTCCTTATATATACCTCCCTTGATGAGATAGAGGCAGCTGATAGTAAACAAATACTTCCCTTTATGTACTTACCTTAATGACATACAGATAGTACATTTACATTTCACTGTATATATTTGCCTCGACATTATAGAGGTAGTTGATATTGTGGATCTACTATTTTTGGATATTTCAACAGTAGATGGAATGTTGTAAGCCCCAGCATCATTGCAGCGCCCTCTATTGGAAGATTTAAAATCCTGCAGCAGAAACCTATGCGGGATGGAAGAAGGTCAAAAGGGCCGACCCCAGACATGCACTGCCATGTGAAACCCCGCAACCTACATGTGACAGAGCGGCTACACACTGTTCCCTGCGAGCGCCAAGAAACCCACAGTTCGAGAATGTGGAGCATACAAATGGCTCATACGAGAACCCGCTGGGACATGGATTACTCTACAGACAACCTAAGGGGGTGCAGCAATAACAACCACCGTCATCGCCAATAATTGAGGAAATATGAGTCGTCTGGTGGAAAGCTGGGAATCGAATGCAGGAAAGGGTTAAACGTAACTCACCCCTTCATTCCCCACTCGCAGTGAGATGCATGAAAGCAGACAGGAAGAGCCCTGATTGTATATTTTATGCCTGACTCTACGGGAGCAGCTGGCATCTCCGTGACCGTCGGGGGACAGTAATCTTCTTCTGGTATTAATACGTTTTTGCAGCTTAATATATTTTGATTGATGCCTCGGTACCCCGAGACAGACAGGGCTGCAGATGTGCAGCGAAAATTCACATCTGTGTTTGTCTGCGCCCAACCCTCACGGCTGGCACCCTGCAGGGCGCGCCGTGCCTACTGGAGCTGAAAGTCACCCTGTCCCGATGCCAGGGCGTCCTTGGCATTGGCATGAATACTGTGCGCATGCGCAGTGTGCTGTATGTACCCGGCGCTGTGCAAAGGGCAGAGTTGTAGGCATGACCCGGACCCTGCAAGTCAGCAGCCGGGTCAGATGGCGTCATGTCAGTGAGGGATGAAAGAGGTGTGAGAGCTCCTGGGGGGGTGAAAAGCAATGCCTGGGGACAGGCCGTCCGAGGGCTCCCGGACTCTCTCTCATGCACGAGTATAGAAGGTGTGAGAGTCACTGGCGTGAAATCAGGGAGGGTGTGAGGGTCTCCCAGGGAACCCAGTTATCACGAACACAGGAGGAACAAGCGCGCGCGCCTCGCACGGCAGCAGGGGGAGGGGGGAGGGGAGGGGGCCTGCGCGATTCCCTTGCGGGAGCGAGCGGCACCAGGAGCGATAATTGCTACCATATGGTGCCACTCGCTCCCGCAAGTGAATCGCCAAACGTGCACGCGTTGCCATTGAAGGCAATGGAACGCGTGCACGTTTTTGGCTGAAAAGCCAAAGCGATTCCAAAAGGTCTTTTTCCTATGCAGCGCATGCGCGCTGCGTAGCCGAGACCTAAAAAGGGCCTAGTGTTTTCCTTGTTGAGTGTGTTGGGCCATGTCTCAACAATATGAAGCTCAGTGTATGCATGTTATTGAGAAGGTCTACAGCATTTATCGATTGTCGCCCTAGAAATGATAAGAAACCAATCATCACAGTTTTATTGAATTTAGTCAGAATGCACAGAATCACTTCAAGGACCTCATCTAGAATGGCAGGGTTGTATATCAGCGGGTGCTTTACCACTGCTGCAATGGTGGAGCTGACAGGATTACTGATGCATTGGCAGGTTCTGCTGGGAAGGACAGCTCTACCCTCCCAACCCTCCTCACTTGCTCTCTCTCTTTTCAATTAAACATTTTTGGCTTAGACCACGAAGGCTATCAAGGGTGGTAGTTGTCTTTTTCCTGAACCATGACTCTATAAGCCCAACTAAGTGACCAATAGATTTTGTTATGAGGTCATGAATCTCAGAGAAATGCCTCAAGGCATTTCAACTGTTGTTGACCACTGATACCAATATACAGCACAGTAACAACTTTTTAGACCAAGAAATATTTACAAATTAGTGGAGCAGTGTTGCCATTTTATTTCTCTAGAATTATTCTAACTGTGAACCACTACATTACAACAAAGGTAATAATCTTAGAGGTCTTGATATGCAATAGAGCCGCTGGGAAAGAACCTTTCTGAATAATGACATACTGGCCAATGAAGTACTAGTCTGAAACGTCAAGATGATGAGGCCATGTGATGTTGCTAAAGTAATAATCAATGGCCTGAAGAATGAAATGTACCTGTTTAAAAATCAGAACCTTAAATATGGAAGAGGACCAAGTTAAGCGGGACTAAGAAGAGAAGAAATTCAAAGCGTGGCAATCTTTCAGGTGTTACTTCCGGTGAGTACTGCTACTCAGGCTTGTACAACTGTTCCTACAACACCTTCAGTTTAAATGCTGGCCTGGCTTAATGTGGTGTCATCAAACTTTGTTAATACTGCCTTCCCATTCGTCAGTATCACACGATGTGTCAACTGTGTATTGAAAGTTTTTTTGTTTAGGATCACATGACCGTTTTGGGCCAATCAGATTGGGTAGTCCAAAAACACCACTTTACATGTTCTCAAAATCAGAGCTATTGAACCAAGTATGTGGCCTGGGCCCTGAATCCCATCACAGGGTGCGGCGCAGAAAGAATTTGAAGATGTGCGGTGTTGTGATTGGTCAATATTGTTCCACTGCTTCCTACCTGGAGTGGGATGGTGAAAATAACAGGTTTTTAATAGACAGCAGTTCCTTAGGGTTATCTGGACTGTCTCTGAACAGTGTGTTGCTGACGTCACTTACCCGAATAGATCTTCCCCTCACGGGTCAGAAGGGCAGCTCCCACCCGGAAGTTACTATAGGGACAGTATGCCGACTCCTTGGCTTTGTGGCATGCTTGTAGCAGGCGCTGAATGCGCTTGGGCTCTCCGGGAGGGATGGGAGAAGGGGTGCTTTGGGCTGACTCCACAGGCGAGCAGTTACTAATGATGCGGTTCGTCCTCTCCTCCGGTGTTTCCATCAGTCTGCGTCGAAACAGGAGGAAGCGGAAGCCAAGCTGTGTCGTTAAAAAGTGAATACAAGCACTGAAACACAAGTGCGGCCCGCGCCGCGAAAGTGAAACAGTACTCCGGGTGGGGGGGAGTGCGATTCCCTTGCGGTAGCGAGCGGCGCCAGGAGCGATAATTGCTACCATATGGCACCAGCCGCTCGCTCCCGCAAGTGAATCGCCAAACGTGCACGCGTTGCCATTGAAGGCAATGGAACGCGTGCACGTTTTTGGCTGAAAAGCCGAATCCATCGCAAAAGGTCTTTTTTCCTAAGCAGCGCATGCGCGCTGCGTAGGCGAGACCTAAAAAGTTGCAGCTGTAACAGCGAGGTATGCCACAGACGGTGAGAACGAGACTCCTGAATTGGACGTGTGCAGTGACGCTCCTAGACAGCGCCGCGGAAGTTACCATAGTGCGGGAGGCACTACATCCTCACGTGGAGGCGACAGCAACTGATACCTTCATTACTGTCGAGACAGCAGACACCAGAGTGGCACCCCCTGACAGACTATATAATATTGTCATTCAAATTGAAGGTGATATACAGCGTGTTATTAAAGGGATTTTTTGGGAGAATCTGACCTCTTCTTACGACATTTTGTTGGCGGAGGCGGATTGGCCGCCCCCATTCGTACTTTCTGCGCGTAGAGGGGAGGAGGTAATCCTTCCGAGCTTTTCTCGTCATGTCCCCAAGGACAAAGCGGAGGCTCTCGCAGCTGAGTGGGCTGTGTCCCTGGCTTCGGCGTTATACCGCAACCACGTGGGCTGGGATGAAGACTCTCCACCCCATGATATCCCTTTGCGGTCGCTACCACAGCCACAACCCCAATATCCCATCAAGCGGGAAGCTAAAGGTCCCGTTTCCGAAATTCTGACACAGTTAGAATATCAAGGAGTAATTGAAACATGCGTATCACCCATGAATAATCCCCTTTTCGCGGTTTCTAAACCCGATGGATCGTACCGCTTAGTTTTGGATTACCGACATTTGAACTCTCATTGTCGGACCTTTGCGGTGCAAAATACCCACAGTTCTGCGCTTGTAGACAGTCTCGTTCGTAAGAAATATAAAACGACACTTGACCTATCCAATGGATTTTACACGCACAACTTAGCCCCGGAGTGTAGCCAATGGAGCGCTTTCACTTCCGGTAGTAAACAATTCAAATTCCGGCGTTTCACCATGGGCTACAAGAACAGTCCTGGTGTATTCGCCGCCCGTGTTGTCTCTTTGTTGGACAACATAGACCCAGATGCGTGTTCGTACGTCGACAATATCTATCTGACAGACGACGAATTATGGCTGCATCTTTCCCGAGTGGACCGCATTATTCTTGAATTTGCGGTCTTAGGTTATAAATTTAACTTTGCCAAATCTCACATTGCTGAATTTACCGTTTTGTTTCTGGGCTATGAGCTCAACAATGAAGGTAAGGGCTTAGCTCCCCATTTCTTGGAGAAATGCGCACTCTTGTGCCCTCAAACCACTCTGAAGAAGCTTCAGTCTTTACTGGGTTTTCTAAATTTCGGGCGTACATACATTCCCGAATACGCCCTGCGTATCAAGCCTCTTTATGCCTTGATACAACCTAACTTTTCGAAGTCATGCTGGCTTCCCGAGCATTCCTCTATACTGCAGTCTTTGCAGTCTGATCTACTTGAATCTAAATTCTTGTTGACGCGTGACAGCCACACAAACCTGGTGATTAGAATCGTTCCAGGGGCAGTGGGTTTCACTTACTTAACCTTTAACGAAGGTGACACAATACTGATTGCATACAAGTCACATCTTTACACTTCTGCAGAAATGCGCTTTTCCTCTGTGGAGAAAGTTTTGAATGCAGTGCAAATGGCGATTCTAAAGGAACGCGCACTGGCACAGGGAAAACGCATTTTGGTGGTAACACCATATCCTGCCCTTGAGGCAGTGACGAAAGCAAGTGTACCGAACTCTAAGGCTTTGCACCCCCGTTGGATACAATGGGCTACATCGCGGACATCTCCGGATGTCACGTTTATCTTTGATTCTTCACTTCAGACACAGGAGTTTTTACAGTATGAATTTGTTCATCCTCCTCCTCTGTCTTTGCTACCGCTTGAGGAGTACGAATGTATTATCTATACCGATGGTTCGGCACAACCGGCCACGGGTTCCAAGCATGCTTATTCAGCAGCATGTGCTATTGTTGCAGGTACAATGGTGAATGGTGAGTTCAAACAGACGGTAGTGCACACTGAGGCACTGGGAGACAGTACTGCACAATTGGCCGAGCTGCGCGCTTTGGTGCTCACGCTTGAGCTCGCTAATCCAGACGTGACTACCCTAATTGTGTGCGATTCTTACTACTGTGTTCAGTCTTTCAATGACAATCTATTCTTTTGGTCACAAAATGACTATAGAGATGCTAAAGGCAGCACAATTAAGCATAAAATGCTTTGGGTTCGAGTGGCAGATTTGAAACAACGTCTGCCTCTCACACAGGTGATTCACACTCTTGGCCACCAGCGTGTGGGCGCACACGCTGTCGGTAACGGTTTGGCAGACGAAGCTGCCAAATCAGCAGAAGCCACGTGCTCAGTAGCTGCAGTTACAAGATCCATGACTAAAATCGATAATGATATTTTGGCAGCTATTGCTGCGACAAAGGAAGGTCCTAATAACCCACGGGGTTTCCCTTCCAAATACTCTTATCAATTAGGTCCCGAACAGGCTCCTTACGTAAGAATTCCAGACGTTGGTGATCGGCTGATTCCCAACGCGGACCGCAGACTTTCCTTGATAACTGCCGCACACGAAGGAATGGCTTCGGCCCATGCTGGCGTGTCTGCGACGGTTTCCATCTTGCAGCAGCGTTATTGGTGGCGTGGTTTATATAAACAAACCCGTACTTATGTGCTTTCCTGTGACGTTTGTCAGCAAATTAAGCCTTCCACGGTTACACGACCACCACAGACACCGCTCTGCATGTCTAACAGACCTTTTGGGTGTGTTTACCTGGATCACTGTGGTCCATTTTCTTCTGACACTGCATATAAGTACATCTTGGTTGCAGTGGATTCGTGCACACGTTTCATCTGGGTCTGGCCACAACGGAGTGCTGACGCTCGAAATGTCATCAGGGATTTGCGTGTCTTTGTGGGGATTTTTGCCTGCGGCACCTTCCATTCTGACCAAGGTCCAGCGTTCACCTCTAAGGCCTACAAGGACGCAATGGGTTCACTGGGGGTGCAGGTGAAATTTTCATCTCCATATCGGCCTGAGGGCAATTCGATTGTTGAACGAATGAACCATGACTTAAAGCAATCCTTGACAGCTAGAGTCTTAGGTACTGGCAGGAACTGGCTGGCCCACTTGTATACCGTACAACGTGCACTTAATAATCTCCCTAGAAGACCTCTGGGTGGGCGGACCCCATACGAAATGCTCTTTGGCATACGAATGTTTGTGCCTGACCTTGATGGTCTAGACATGGCGGCGCAATCCGCAATCTTTGATGTAGATAACCATTCTACTATGTTACAGGACTTACAAGAAGCCCGAGACAAACTTGCAATCAAACATTTACCTTCAGCCACAGACGCTGCGCTGCAGAATCCGGTTGCCGGCTGGCTTTCGAAATTTGGGACCTGGTCCGAGAAAAGGTGGAGAACAAAAAAGAATTTGGCCCCTCTTATCGTGCACCGGTTCCAGTCCTTGGCTTGAAGGGTACTCGTACAGTCATCTTACCACCGCTTCCTGGTCGCAAGGAGAACAGACACTTCTCAGTGGAAAATGTGAAGCTACAACATCTGTCCGATCCTGAATGGTGTAACACCAGCGGTCTCTTGTCCAGTCATTTCCAGGACAAATGTTTGTGGCCTTCCAGCCCGAACGGTCACTGATGTTGCCATTGAGATGGTAGATTTGCCTGATCGCCTGCTCGACTACCCGGATTCCCCCTGCAACGAGGAGACCGAGTATACCTACCCCGCCACCGAGTCCGTGGCTCATCTACCAACTACGCCACTGAGCCCAACACGTTATTCCTTTGACTCGGATTCTACTTCAGCACGTATCCCGTCCAGGTTCAGTATTTTTTTATCCTGGTTCAGAGACAATTTTTTGATTCCTCCATGGACATACATTTGGTTGGTACTATTTCTGATTTTTCTGTTCATGTCCATTGGCTTTGTGACAGTTTTTTTCTTACTCATCAATGGTCACTGTTGGACTTGGCCCTTTTTGGCCGGTTCACCCCTAAACTTTTTGCCTTGTATGTCAGTAGTTCTAAGTCTCTGGGCACTTTAGCACTGTGGGCCAGTGTAAAGTGCGTGCGCGCTGAGTGCGTGTGGTGAGATTGTCCTGCCCTCCCATAGGAATGCATGGGGGATATGTGTGTCCATGGTAATTCCTGGTGTGAGAGGAGTGCAGGGGCGAGTTTAGTATGTGCGAACTCGTGAGAATAAATGCTGCGCAATGGTGTGCGCAGATTTATTATGGCTGGTGTAGAAATGCCACTTTTAGAAGTTGGCATGTATGTGTGCTCTGTGCCTGCCTGCCTGATGTGAATTGCATGTCTGGATTGTGAGTGACAGGGGCTGGGAGGTGTGTGTGGCTCCAGGAGGGGCAGGATGAGTCAGCGCAGGGCTGAATAGGAGATCTGCATCTAGATGGGAGGGAGGAGTTGCACCTGGGACCTGAATAGGGCTGTGCCTTCCCTCCACAATGCTGGCTCCACCCCCTGTGGTGCGTCTGATGTCCCTAGCCTGTCCTGTGAAAGGAGAGAGGAGCTGAGCAAAACAAAGTGCTCCAAAGCTCCCCCAAACCAGTTGCATCTGGTTTTCCCTAAACCCTACACCTTTAGACAAAGGAAAAGGGTGTATAAAAGAAGGGGCTGTGACCCCATGTAAATGTTCACTCTTGCAGTTCAGTGTTTTTGGTGCTGTTCCTGCTGGGGCATGCTGCTGCTGGGGCCCAGGGGGGCTGCCATGAGGGCTTGCCTCCCTGGGCCCTGCTTTGCCCCTGGATGCCTCAAGGACTTCTTGGAGCCCTTTTGCCTTTTTCTGCCCAGCTTCCAGGACTTTGAAGGAGCTTGTCCTGACCCTAGCGCCTGGTGAGCGCTGTATGCTGATTTGCCCAGGAAAAGGAGCGGGGGCTGTGCAGCGTCGCGCTGCTTAGAGGGAAGAGAGAGGGAATCCCCAGATTAGGGATTCCCCCGTGACGCCTGCCGTGCGGGTGCCCACCCCGCATCTTTCTGTGTTTCGCGGGTGCCCACCCCGCTTTTATGCCGCATTCACTTTTATTTGGATGGCGGGAGCCCACCCCGCTGTGTGTTCTAAGTTGAGAGGGAGCCTACCCCTCAGTGCCGCCGAAGAAGGCTGTTCCCGGTCGCTGCAGCGCGACTAGGAAGTCAGGCACGTCTGCCTGGGACAGGGGCGGAGCGAGGACAGGAAGTCCCGCCCCGCCGCCAGAGATCCGACCGGAGCCTCGAGGGCTCCCTAGAGAAGTCCCGGGTCCCATGGGAGGGCCCGGGTGAAGCCGTGCAGGGTTGCGGGCGGTGCAGGGAGTCCCGGGTCCCAGGAGGGGCCCGGGTGAAGAGTAGCCGCCGGCAAGTCTCTGCGGGGCTCTCGTAAGCTGAGAGAGCCCCGCCCGCCGTCCAGAAGCTGCCGGTCCCGCCACCAGAGGAGACAGCGGGAAGCCGCCAGTGAGTCCCGGTGAGTGTGGACTCCAGATGGGTGGTGCCGTGCCAGTGAGGGCATGTGGCTGTTTCCTTGAGCGGCCCCCGCCTGATAGGGGGTCGCTCCAACGACGGGGGCCATATTTTATTGAAGGGCCCCAGTGGAGGCCCCGAAGGCACAGAGTTGCCAGGGCCCCCTTGCTCCCTTCCCAGTTGCCCTGCGAGAGCGCAGGCAGCTGCAACGTCGGGGGCATGTTTTGTTTAAAGCCTCGTGTCGAGGCCCATTTGCTGAGCGGCCCCGCCTGATAGTGGGCCGCTCCAACGAGGGGGACAATTATTTTAAAAGGGCCCAGAGGGGCCCAAGCCCCCCCCTTTGAGTGGCCATGTCCCCTACAGCTGCCCCGCTTGCTAGAGGGCAGCTGCATCGTCGAGGGGAGGATTCCAGGCCAGAGATCCCAGTGGGGGATCGGAGCACATTGTCGGTGCTCGTGCTCCTGCCTGGGGGCACATTTGTTTTCAGGGCGCAGTCGGTGCCAGTGCCCTTATTTTGATATTTACAGCTGCGCAGCACTTAGTGCCAGCTACATCGTTTAGGCTATTCTTTCTTTGGGGGCACGTCTTTTTAGAGGTAGGAGTGAGATGCACTCCTTTGCCCCATATCTTTCCCAGCTGCCCAGCAAGTAGTGGGCAGCTGCTACGTTTAGGTTTGCGCAGTTGCGCACCCTTGACTTTCGCTGCCCTTGCAGCGCGCCCTGACATTTTGGACACAGGGCATTTGAGTCCCTTTAGAGAGGGCCAGTTGGCCAGGGGGGACAGTTAGGTTTATAGGGCGCCAGGCCCTAATGTGATTCAGGTGCTAATGTGATTTTGGGTGCTAGGAAATGTAATTCATGTAGTATGATTTACGCACCCTGTTTTATACCTCTAATGTAATTATGATTATGAGGTTATTTGCATACTGTGGTTATGCTGGTGAGGTTGGCGCAGAATGTAATTCGCGCCTAATGTGATGCTGTGCATAATGTGGTTTATGTTACAGGCTGATGCTAAGTACAGTGATTACCAGTGATTACTGGCTGTACGTTTATGATGTGTTCTACATTTATTATAAGTGATACATATACTAAGTTCGCTTTGTGCTGGTTCTGACAGTGGTCCAGTTGGCCCTGTCAGGTGTAAATAATCCCTTGTAAATATGACCTAGTGCCAGGTGGCACCATGTATATTATGTGAGTACTATTCTAATGTGTTATGATAATACAAAGGCTATTTTTGATATAACCTTGTGTGGAGTTCCTTTTTGTGGTGTGCCTAGTATGTTGTTGCTGTGGGTGTGTTGCGCAAACGCTTTACACATTGCCTCCGGGATAAGCCTGACTGCTCGTGCCAAGCTACCAAGGGGGTGAGCAGGGGTTATCTTTGGCGTGTAACTCCCTTGCCCTGACTAGAGTGGTGGTCTCTGCCTGGCTTTGGCGCAAGCCTTAGCCAACCAGAGATCCCATTTCTAACATTGGTTGTCAGCGGTGGGGATTAGGACTTGCGTTTGCGCAGTACCACAGCGACAACTGGCTGCACTACAAAACTCTGCATTTTAGATAGTCACATGGAAAGGGATTATTGTTTCTGAGTTTGTTTTAAGTGTCATTTCTTTTTGAAATGTGTTTCTTGTGCACTATGAGTTGGGTGTCCTGCCAAGGACAGAAACCAGAGAATCTGGAGGAGTGACTGCCCTTGTGCAGACTGCTATTGGGTTGGCCTAAAGCTGGAGGAGGGACTGCCCTTGAGCCATTGTGCTGGTTCTTGGGTTGGCCTGCAGCTGAGGGAGGGACTGCCCCTGTGCTGTCTGCTAGTTCTTGGGTTGGCCTACAGTGGGGACTTAATTGGTATGGAGTCACTAGCTCGGGAGGGTAGATTATCCCCTAAGTGCAGTGTGAGTTTTCTGGATTCACCAGTAAGGGTGGGATCCAGTGGTGGCAGCGAAGTGTGTGTCCAGTGCATGAATTCCCCGTCCCGTTCCCAGAGTATGGTACCTGGCGCTCAGTAAGAGGGGTGCAGGTTGAGATTCAGGGACAGTAGATACTGTCTCACCGGTCTGGGGGGGTGTGTGTGGATAAATGGTGTGTTGCACTGGACGAGTGGGTGTGAGTTCTCTGAAATAAGGAGCTTGCTGAATACTTGGGTGTGAGTTCTCTGAAATAAGGAGCTTGCTGAATACTTGGGTGTGAGTTCTCTGAAATAAGGAACTTGCATTGGGGAGTAACCTTGAGGGATGGTGCAGGTGTCTCCCAACCAGTGTGGCGGAGATGGTTCAGAGGAACCCAACTAGGAACCGTTATAGTGAGGAGGTTGCAAGGCCTCACATCATGTCCTGCGAGGAAGGTGTGAGACTGGGCCGTATTCCGAGCCTCAATCTCAAGTCTCCGGTACTGGATGGTTCTTAGAAGGAACACCAGGAAAGGAACCTAGTCTGTCCTGTTGGACTGTTCTGTATGGGGGACCTCCCCGTAGTAGGTGAGCTGGAAGTGATTCCAATAAGAGTGGCTCAGGTGTCTTCCGTGGTGGAGGAGGTTCAGTGTAGCCCAGCTAGGTCCCGGTGTAGGGGCTCACATCTTGTCTCAAGAGGAGAAAGAGTGAGTGGTTCTGTCCCAAAGTGCCCGAAACCCAGTCTCAGGACCTGGATTGTTTCTTAAAGGGAACATCAGGTTGGGGGCCTAGGCTGTACTTGTAGGCCATTTGAGGAGGATCTCCCAGTGTCTAGAGGACGTGGAGCGTCTGTAATCAGAGCTCCAGCAGTCCTAGTGTCTGGTAGTACCACTCCCCTTGGGAGGGTGCAGAAGTCCAGAGTGAGGGGTGAGAGGGGGAAAAAGTACCCAGTGGAAGAGCCAGTGGGTCAGGGGCCAGCCAGCAGGGCTGAGTCGCCAATGAGTGACCATGGTGATGCCACTTCTGCCCTGGGTTTGCGCCGGGCAGACTGTCACACGACCCATTAGTTATGTGTCACCCTCGTGAAGTCCTGGTTCGCCGGGCATCTGACCAAAGGGTACGTCCCTGGGTTGGGGAGCCAGTAGCCGGTGTTTCCGGATCTGGACGGCAGGGCGACTGTAATCAGTGTCCTGGCCGGTTTTGCCTTCTAGGGGGTACCACTTCAGTTGGGAGGGTATCGGACTCTGGAAGGGGGTGCAGAGGGAGGGAGTCCTCGCCTCTGACCCCGGTGCAGCCGGTGAATTTATTTCCCAGGTGGTAGACCAGTGATGGAGAGAGGTCCTGAACTGGTGGGAGAGTTGTGTTCTGGTAGGTGCTTCTCCTGGGAGAGCGCGAAACGTCAGAAATAGAGGTAGGGGAAGAGGATGCTTCGCCCGTGACCTCTGGTCAGCCTGAGGGTGCGGACCCTAGGTTGAAGGATTAGTGGTAGTTTGGAACTACACTGAGGGAGAGTGGAGAATGGCTATTGTATGCCAGGGGTTACTGCCCCCACTCTGGATTGGCAAGGACCAGTGGCATCTGGGTGGCCTAGGGCCTGGTCCTGGCCGTGGACAACTAAGGAGTACCGGTGGGGTAGCCTAGTTGGTCCTGAGTTTTTTTCTCTTAGATGGATTCCATGGGTTCCAAGTGGCGTAGAACCGGAGGGTGTCCCTGCAGTGCGGGCCCGCGTCCGTGTTCTATCGCCCCAAGCAGGGAAGCCCATCACGGTGGTGATCGGTCTGCCCTGCGTTTTGGCTGGAAGGGGGTTGTGTTGGACTTGGCCCTTTTTGGCCGGTTCACCCCTAAACTTTTTGCCTTGTATGTCAGTAGTTCTAAGTCTCTGGGCACTTTAGCACTGTGGGCCAGTGTAAAGTGCGTGCGCGCTGAGTGCGTGTGGTGAGATTGTCCTGCCCTCCCATAGGAATGCATGGGGGATATGTGTGTCCATGGTAATTCCTGGTGTGAGAGGAGTGCAGGGGCGAGTTTAGTATGTGCGAACTCGTGAGAATAAATGCTGCGCAATGGTGTGCGCAGATTTATTATGGCTGGTGTAGAAATGCCACTTTTAGAAGTTGGCATGTATGTGTGCTCTGTGCCTGCCTGCCTGATGTGAATTGCATGTCTGGATTGTGAGTGACAGGGGCTGGGAGGTGTGTGTGGCTCCAGGAGGGGCAGGATGAGTCAGCGCAGGGCTGAATAGGAGATCTGCATCTAGATGGGAGGGAGGAGTTGCACCTGGGACCTGAATAGGGCTGTGCCTTCCCTCCACAATGCTGGCTCCACCCCCTGTGGTGCGTCTGATGTCCCTAGCCTGTCCTGTGAAAGGAGAGAGGAGCTGAGCAAAACAAAGTGCTCCAAAGCTCCCCCAAACCAGTTGCATCTGGTTTTCCCTAAACCCTACACCTTTAGACAAAGGAAAAGGGTGTATAAAAGAAGGGGCTGTGACCCCATGTAAATGTTCACTCTTGCAGTTCAGTGTTTTTGGTGCTGTTCCTGCTGGGGCATGCTGCTGCTGGGGCCCAGGGGGGCTGCCATGAGGGCTTGCCTCCCTGGGCCCTGCTTTGCCCCTGGATGCCTCAAGGACTTCTTGGAGCCCTTTTGCCTTTTTCTGCCCAGCTTCCAGGACTTTGAAGGAGCTTGTCCTGACCCTAGCGCCTGGTGAGCGCTGTATGCTGATTTGCCCAGGAAAAGGAGCGGGGGCTGTGCAGCGTCGCGCTGCTTAGAGGGAAGAGAGAGGGAATCCCCAGATTAGGGATTCCCCCGTGACGCCTGCCGTGCGGGTGCCCACCCCGCATCTTTCTGTGTTTCGCGGGTGCCCACCCCGCTTTTATGCCGCATTCACTTTTATTTGGATGGCGGGAGCCCACCCCGCTGTGTGTTCTAAGTTGAGAGGGAGCCTACCCCTCAGTGCCGCCGAAGAAGGCTGTTCCCGGTCGCTGCAGCGCGACTAGGAAGTCAGGCACGTCTGCCTGGGACAGGGGCGGAGCGAGGACAGGAAGTCCCGCCCCGCCGCCAGAGATCCGACCGGAGCCTCGAGGGCTCCCTAGAGAAGTCCCGGGTCCCATGGGAGGGCCCGGGTGAAGCCGTGCAGGGTTGCGGGCGGTGCAGGGAGTCCCGGGTCCCAGGAGGGGCCCGGGTGAAGAGTAGCCGCCGGCAAGTCTCTGCGGGGCTCTCGTAAGCTGAGAGAGCCCCGCCCGCCGTCCAGAAGCTGCCGGTCCCGCCACCAGAGGAGACAGCGGGAAGCCGCCAGTGAGTCCCGGTGAGTGTGGACTCCAGATGGGTGGTGCCGTGCCAGTGAGGGCATGTGGCTGTTTCCTTGAGCGGCCCCCGCCTGATAGGGGGTCGCTCCAACGACGGGGGCCATATTTTATTGAAGGGCCCCAGTGGAGGCCCCGAAGGCACAGAGTTGCCAGGGCCCCCTTGCTCCCTTCCCAGTTGCCCTGCGAGAGCGCAGGCAGCTGCAACGTCGGGGGCATGTTTTGTTTAAAGCCTCGTGTCGAGGCCCATTTGCTGAGCGGCCCCGCCTGATAGTGGGCCGCTCCAACGAGGGGGACAATTATTTTAAAAGGGCCCAGAGGGGCCCAAGCCCCCCCTTTGAGTGGCCATGTCCCCTACAGCTGCCCCGCTTGCTAGAGGGCAGCTGCATCGTCGAGGGGAGGATTCCAGGCCAGAGATCCCAGTGGGGGATCGGAGCACATTGTCGGTGCTCGTGCTCCTGCCTGGGGGCACATTTGTTTTCAGGGCGCAGTCGGTGCCAGTGCCCTTATTTTGATATTTACAGCTGCGCAGCACCTAGTGCCAGCTACATCGTTTAGGCTATTCTTTCTTTGGGGGCACGTCTTTTTAGAGGTAGGAGTGAGATGCACTCCTTTGCCCCATATCTTTCCCAGCTGCCCAGCAAGTAGTGGGCAGCTGCTACGTTTAGGTTTGCGCAGTTGCGCACCCTTGACTTTCGCTGCCCTTGCAGCGCGCCCTGACATTTTGGACACAGGGCATTTGAGTCCCTTTAGAGAGGGCCAGTTGGCCAGGGGGACAGTTAGGTTTATAGGGCGCCAGGCCCTAATGTGATTCAGGTGCTAATGTGATTTTGGGTGCTAGGAAATGTAATTCATGTAGTATGATTTACGCACCCTGTTTTATACCTCTAATGTAATTATGATTATGAGGTTATTTGCATACTGTGGTTATGCTGGTGAGGTTGGCGCAGAATGTAATTCGCGCCTAATGTGATGCTGTGCATAATGTGGTTTATGTTACAGGCTGATGCTAAGTACAGTGATTACCAGTGATTACTGGCTGTACGTTTATGATGTGTTCTACATTTATTATAAGTGATACATATACTAAGTTCGCTTTGTGCTGGTTCTGACAGTGGTCCAGTTGGCCCTGTCAGGTGTAAATAATCCCTTGTAAATATGACCTAGTGCCAGGTGGCACCATGTATATTATGTGAGTACTATTCTAATGTGTTATGATAATACAAAGGCTATTTTTGATATAACCTTGTGTGGAGTTCCTTTTTGTGGTGTGCCTAGTATGTTGTTGCTGTGGGTGTGTTGCGCAAACGCTTTACACATTGCCTCCGGGATAAGCCTGACTGCTCGTGCCAAGCTACCAAGGGGGTGAGCAGGGGTTATCTTTGGCGTGTAACTCCCTTGCCCTGACTAGAGTGGTGGTCTCTGCCTGGCTTTGGCGCAAGCCTTAGCCAACCAGAGATCCCATTTCTAACAGTCACTATTTACCAGAACGCTCTACAGTGAACTGTGTCGCTGGAACTTTGGCTCCGCATTCTTCATCTCACATCATGAAGCGTGACCACACATTTGTGAACATTTCGGCTTTTCCAGTCGCTGATGGCATCGTATGGGATGCAGTAAATTTCCAAATTCATGGACCCACCGAAATTATTAATGTACCCAATGTCCTCCGTGTTTCAATGGGTGATGTCGTTAAAAGTAATATTCATTCTGACGATTGGGATGTGCATGCAGTTGAATCGTTATTTACTGATTTGAAATATTATGCTGCTTATAACGCTGAAGATTTGTACATGAATTCTGCAAGTTATGCCGATTTATATTGTTACCAGCATTGGAGCAACCACTTTCTCCATAAACCCAGTACCCTTCGGGGTCCTTTTAATTACACCCAATGGGAACATTGTCAGACCCCTTTGACAGGTGGCTCCCAGACTCTTAGAAATAAGTTTACTTATTTTACAGACTTTGATAGATCGAACCCTGGGTCCTATTTTTTTAAATTAAACACTTCGGCTACTCAGAAAATCATGTTGACCCACACCAAATTGCTGTATTCGGGTTCCTTTTTGAACACCTTAGCTGTGGGTGGGTATGAGCACTGGCAGGCCACCATTGACTTAAAATCTATTTGGGGCTCCAAAGCATGGCAGGTGCAAGGCACAGAAGCCTTGCACCGTGCTTGCCTCATCCCGGCCCAAATTTTATTTTTAAATCAAACCATCTATCAAACAACATGTTGGGGTTTGGCTACGTCCAAACAATTAAATGCCCCATCCATTCCTGTATTGTCTTCCACACCCAACGAAAGCTTGCGCTTCAACGTGTCCCTTACAAATTTGCAAGCTTTGTTTCAGAACAATTCGTTTAATGTCTCTGCATTCTTTTAGTCACCCTGGTTGGCTTGGCCCATAGCAGCTAATGCCTGCCAACTGCGTTTTCTTGACACGGATCCTGGTTACAAACAGGATAGGCTGGACCCCAGGTTTTCTGACTCTTGTACTGTTACAACATATTCTGTTGGTAAATTGTGTAAACAGTGGTTGCAGCACTCTTCCTTAGATTCTGTTAAACAACATTTATCCCTCTTATCAGGCAACATTGATTTGTCTGACTTTGTTCTGGGGCCTCGTGGTCCTCGACCAAAGAGATTCATTTATGAAACTTCCAATGAACTCTGGAAGCTTTCGCAAATTGAAGCTGCTTCCCGTCTTCGGGAAGTAGATCAAGCAAATCTAGAAAAGGTGCTTGCTGTTGTTGACAATAGTATTAATACCCTGTCTTCCCGCGTTTACACGTTAGAGAATATTATTTCCTCTGTTGTTGATATTGTACAGGATGATGTTTCTGTGTTATATCATGGTCAAAATCAATTGCGTTCAGTGATGCAGTTTGCATGGACTTTGCAAACACTTAAAATGGGTAAGGTTCCTTGGCACTTTTTGAACACCTCTGCTTTATTCTTACCTTTTAATTTGACTGAGAAACAGCGGTTCATGTCCATGAAAGATGCAGCATACACTCTGTTACATATCGAAAAAATAGAGCCCTTACCATTCTCTGTTGCGGAATTAGATTCTGCTGTGTGGCTAGTACATGGGGTTATCGCTTTGCCTTTTTCTTTATTTGAGTTCAGTTCCTGCATGAAACATTATCCTGTCGGCCGCTTTCAGCCTTTAGGAAGTGCTTTCCTGCATGAACTTTGGTCCCTGCCTTTCATGTATAAATGTCTTAGGCACGGGAAGGAAGTTTTTCTCACGGGGAGTCATGCGATTCTACTGTGGGTCATTCCCTTGTTTGCAAACACATTAAATTGCATGGAGCTTGTAATGTTTTGGCTCCGAATCTTGCTTGTGTTTTAAAGGGCATTCCTGCTCCTTCTATATCTCCTACTTTCACTGTGCTTGCAAATGGTAGCTATCTCCTTCTAAATAATCAGGACTGCTGTGGCATGCTAGCCGGCATACCCTATATTGTAAGAGTTTCCCACAGGGTTGTCTGCTTCAAAAATGTGCTTTTTCCTCCCCCGCACGGCATCATAGATAGTTCCCTTTGGCCTTCCATTCCGACTTTGAAGGCGGATTTCAATAAATTGAGCAGAATAAAGGCGCTATTATTGAACCAGGAGGTTATACTCACATCCGCCCGGGAGACATTCATTCTCCAGGTGGCGAGTACCCACAGTGAAATACAGGCCCTTTTGAACACAAACCTCCCACAACATTTCGGTGAACTGATTCACCGTGTTTTCAATACTTCACGCACCGAAGGTCTTGTGCACTTTTTTAAAGCTGTGGGCTCTGGCCTTGTTACCTCCTTTCAAACTATATTTGGTGTAATACCAGCTTTTATTCATTCCATTTTTTCCAGCGTCTTTGGCGGCTTTCCGTTGATCCTCGCCTTAGCGGCTGGTATATTGCTTTTGGTCTGTTTGCTATGCAATGGCTGCACTTCCTGGGGCCCTCCTCGACCACGGTCGACTCCAGATGCTCCGTGAGTGCATACTCGCCGGTTTCGGCATCCTGCCATTGGCGACACGGTGTGTCCTATAGACTTTCTTTTCGCTTTGCGTATTTCACTTGCGTGCAACCTGTGATGTCTTGCATCCGATGTCCTTTCTCATGGTCCTTGGATTATTGCCTCTCCAATACGTCTCTGTCTCACCCGGATTTTGTCCAGTTGGTGGGTCCCTTAGAGGCCCATGAACGGGACTGTTCCGGTGCTGGCTACATGGCGCGTGCAGCTGCACTTGGAATTTTGGCACAATGGGATGTCTGTGCGGCTGCTCAGAATCTCCTACAACAAAGTTATATTGAGTATCACGCAAGTTGTCCCGCAATGCTGTTCGCTGCTCCCTCTTGCGAGGAACATGAATGCAGTTTTGCTGTATTGTACTGGATGGCGTCTCTTTTTTCTGGCAATTCCAACGATGACCTCTTGGAAGGTGTGGCGTTTTTTTGCACTTACACTCTTTTTTATTAGGGGGCCTCCACGTTCAGCGTCCTGCCTCACTGGATTTCTTTTTTCTGTGTTTTTATTTTTTTCTGTCCCACTCGTTGTCCTTCATTGGGGACTAGTCCGAAACAGACGTTGCCGTTCTGCTCCATCTATTTGAACTCTGTCTTTGTCCTATGTCTTCGCCAATGGACTGACCAGGGGAGGGTGTAGTGTGGTTTGTGGACTCATGGTCTGCATTGCTAAGTTAGCTTAGGCCTGGCTGCCATGATGCCTCTTTTCGCATGTTAATTTGTGCCTTTGTTTTTCCAGCCTCTGCTATTTTAGAACTGTTTGCCTTTCACCTTTCCTCCTGTTCCCTTTGGGTTGCGTCTGCACATCATGTACAAGGTCGAAAAACAATGTCCCTTGTTCTTGCTGATCTGGTCAGCACCTCGTGCTTAGACATAATACTGGATGCAGCTGCACTGGAGAAATTTGTGTGCTTTTAATATTGTGATTTTCACTGTTAGAGACACTTGGAGAAAAACCTTTCCAGAGAGAAGAGCTGTGCTTGTCTGATGATGTAAACCTTGCATCTAGATATTGAGGTATGAGGGGTCTGCCTGACAATGCCCAGAGGTCTTCTATTTTTATAATAAACTAGTTTATAGCACGGGGAGGGTGGTATGGTCATTTAGCCCTATATCCACTGCTTTATGAAATGCTTTCCCCGTTTGTATTCTATGGAATTGTAACTATGCTTATTATTTTATTCTTATGCATTATGCTGATTGTTAGAAATGGGGGTCTCTAGTTGGCAATGGCTGGCCACTGTCCAAGTAGGGACCCTTCTTCCTAAGTCAGAGTTAGAGGGTTCCACCCTTTGATAACCCCTGCTCAACCCTGTGGTAACGTAGCACGAGCAGTTAGGCTTATCTCAGAGGCAGTGTGTGAAGCATTTATGACCATACACAGTAACACAGTGAGGAACACCACACAAGTAGTTATCAAAAATAAGTATCTTTATATATAGACTTAACACAAGACCAATAACGATAAAAAGCCACAATACTGTCAAATAGGATTACTCTTGGAATGCTGCAAAAATAGTTCAAGTGTGCAAAGAGGAGTTCAGTTCAAAGCAGTGGTCTCTGCGACCCTTTTACCTACAAAGTACCTGGATTTCGTAGCAAAACCAACAAAGTGTCGCAAAGAAGCTGTAGCGATGAATTTCTGCACGCGAGGCCGGCGATGCGTTAAATCCTTGCCGCGAGGGGAGGATGATGCGCCGATCTGCTGATGCGTGTAGAGACGATGCGACAAACTTCTGCACGCTAGACCGTTGATGCAATGACTCCCTGCCGCAAGGGAGGAGGCGAGGCGACGATCTTGTTGCGTGTGCGATCGGGTTGCGATGCGAAGAAATGGCGCTCCGCGAGGGAGCGACGATCCTGATGTGATGAAAATGGCGGACGCTCGACGTCCATGCTGCGATGTCGTGAAGCGATGATCTCGGTGCAAGTCTCACATGTCCTGCAATGAGTGTCTGAACTCTTGCACATCTGGGGCCAATAAAAGTGGGTGGCCAGCCTTTCAAAGGTCTTGGTCTGCCCAGATGTCCTGCCAATGGAATGTCGTGAGCCAACCCCAGTAGGAAGGCTCTGAAGCACTCGGGTACCACCAGCACACGGGCTGACCCCGGCTCAGCAGCCTTAGGCTCGCTATACAGGAGACTGTTCTCCCAATAAATCAGATGTGAACCAGACATGTCACCTTCTGCCTGGGCTGCAGCCTGTCGCCGCATACCCTCAAGAGAGGGGCAAACTCTCTGCTGCTCACAAAATTCCTCCCTGGTGGGTCCCCCTTCCTGCTGCCAATGGGTCAGCTCAGGCAGGTCCCCCAGTTCGGCGATCTGCTCCCCGGTAGGCTCTAGGGCATCCCCCTCAGGGTCTGCTCCCTCCTGGGCCGTGGGAACGAAGGGGGCCGGCTCCCCGCGCCCCCTGCCCCTTCTCTCTAAGGCAGGGATCTGGGCCATAGTCTCAGGCTCCAGGTCCTTCTCAAGACCCTCCTTGGCTGCCATGGACCGAGTGGTGGCACACGCCCACTCAGGCAGACCCAACATCTCTAAGTGAGATTTCCTCTCCACCGTAGCCCACGGGGAGTTCTCTAAATCATTGCCCAACAGACAGTCTACAGGCATGGCGGGCCTCACAGCCACCTGAAGAGTTCCTGAGACCCCCCCCACTCAAAGGGAACCTGAGCCACCTCACATTGGCTCTCTGAGTTGTCTGCGAACACTACTGGGTAGAATGCATGGGGGACAACCTGCTCTTTGGACACCAATCGGGAGCGGACAGCAGTTACACTGGCTCCTGTGTCTCTTAGAGCCTCCACTCTATGGCCATTGATGGTCACCCACTGCCTGTACTTTTTAGTGTTATCAGGCTTAGGGACCATCTCAAAGTCTCCTAATGAGACAAGGGTCAATTCTACGGGATCCCACCCCTCTTGGGCACCCATCTCCTCCCCCCCCAGGGCTACACTTGCAAGCTGGCGGGGCGGTGCACGGGGTGGTGCACTAGTATCCCTCTGAGGACACTGGGGATCATAGTATCTGTGGCCCACTTGACCACACTTATAACAAGTAAGGGGCCTCCTCTGAACAGGCCTACCTGTCGGGCGCACTGGCTTCTTTTCTTGGGGAGGCTGGGACACCACTGCTTGGTTCCCTTGGGAATTACTTTGGGGCCCTCTTTGGAACTCCCTCGGTTTACCCCTGTCCCCCCCACTTCTCTGCTGGGGACCCTGCCCACTTTTGGCGAAGTCTCCCACTGGACCCTTGCGAACCCGGGTGCTCACCCAGCGGTCCGCCTCCTCAGCAAGATTCCTAGGGTTAGTCAGCTTGCAATCAATCAGGTGCTGGCGTAGCTCAGGAAAACAGTTACTAGATAAATACTCCCATGCAATCAAATCATAAAGTTGCTCAAAAGTTTCTACTTTGCTACCTTTTACCCAGCGTTCCATTGCTCTGCAAAAAAAGACACATATTCAACCCACGTGGTACCCTCTAGCTTCTTGCAGGTCCTAAACCTCTGCCTATACATCTCAGGGGTCAAACCATAGCGGGTCATCAACGCTTCCTTCATGTGGGCATAAACCATCCTACTTTCTGGGGGCAGGTCCAACAAGGTATCCCTCCCCTCACTCACAAAGCGTCCCCACAACCCCGCTCCCCAATCCTTCTCAGGGACCCGGTGGGACACCATGGCTAATTCATAAGCGGCAAACCATTGCCCAATATCTTCACTTTTGTGGAAATCCTTAATAACCTCCTTGGGTATATACACTCTATGCTCAGTATGCACTACAGGTATGCTGCCACCAGAGGGGGAGATCTCTACACTCTTTGCTTTAGTCTCCAACTCCCTCGATATTCTCTCATGCTCAAGTTTCATTTTCATAATCTCAAATTTTAACTTCTTGTTCTCTAGGTCCCTGTGACCATCCATTTTAAGCTTAGCCATCTCCATATTATGCCGCCTATCTCTCTCCCTGTCCTCCATCTCTTCTGGGGACAGACCCTTAGCGGACACACTAGTGCCCGGGCTGGAAATTGCTTTATCTCCTACTAAGTCTACTACTTCGCCCTGCTGCTCTCCTGCATTCTCTTCCCCCTCCACAAGCTCTCCCATATTCTTAGGGGCATCCCTGGCTTCTAGCCAGGCCTTCAGCGCCTTGTAATACTCCTCCCTTTTAGTGAGACCTGTGATAGGGACTGTGAATTGTTTGCAAAAATATTTGAGCTGCTTGGCATTGTAGGTTTCTAATTTCTCTTCTTCCCAGGAGAGATCCTCCGAGGCATTGGATCTGGGCTTGCCCATTGTGGCAATAACTGGCAATATTAATCAAAAATAGAATCAAAAAACCTCAAAACGTATGTGGTTGCGTTATGGTCTGCACTCACTAGTAGTGTACACTATAATTACTGTATGGGATCATAAATGCAAGTCCAGATCCTCACCGCTGCCCACCAATGTTAGAAATGGGGGTCTCTAGTTGGCAATGGCTGGCCACTGTCCAAGTAGGGACCCTTCTTCCTAAGTCAGAGTGAGAGGGTTCCACCCTTTGATAACCCCTGCTCAACCCTGTGGTAACATAGCACGAGCAGTTAGGCTTATCTCAGAGGCAGTGTGTGAAGCATTTATGACCATACACAGTAACACAGTGAGGAACACTACAAAGGGACACCACACAAGTAGTTATCAAAAATAAGTATCTTTATATATAGACTTAACACAAGACCAATAACGATAAAAAGCCACAATACTGTAAAATAGGATTACTCTGGGAATGCTGCAAAAATAGTTCAAGTGCGCAAAGAGGAGTTCAGTTCAAAGCAGTGGTCTCTGCGACCCTTTTACCTACAAAGTACCTGGATTTCGTAGCAAAATCAACAAATGGTCGCAAAGAAGCTGTAGCGATGAATTTCTGCACGCGAGGCCGGCGATGCGTTAAATCCTTGCCGCGAGGGAGGGTGATGCGCTGATCTGCTGATGCGTGTAGAGACGATGCGACAAACTTCTGCACGCTAGACCGTTGATGCGATGACTCCCTGCCGCAAGGGAGGAGGCGAGGCGACGATCTTGTTGTGTGTGCGATCGGGTTGCGATGCGAAGAAATGGCGCTCCGCGAGGGAGCGATGATCCTGATGCGATGCGATGAAAATGGCGGACGCTCGACGTCCGCGCTGCGATGTCGTGAAGCGATGATCTCGGTGTGATGACTCGATCTTTGGTTGCGAGCACTCGGCGGCAGCAGCGCGATGATTTTTCGGGCGCTCTCGGCTGCGGCGGCACGCAAACGTGCGTTAGCGACGATTTCAGCACTCTCTTCTCTGTAGTAGAACTAGAGGCCCTGGAACTCACAGGAGCCTCACCTGCAGATAGAAATCCTCGCTGGGAGGAATCAGGAGGCTGGTGGTGAAGTCTGATGTGCCTGAGACTTCAACAGGAGGCTAGCTCTCTCCTAGCCCTTGGGTGATTGCTTTAGCAAGATTAATAAAAGTTCTCTCAAAAGTCCTTTTCCCTCTTCTTCCAAGTCCAATGGTAACCACTGCAGGCCAATCCAAGAAACAGCACACAAGCACAAGGATAGTCACCTCCTGCAGATTCCTTCAGTTACACGGACAGAGGTTCTGTCTTGACATCCAGGAGCAATACACCTTGTAGGGGTTTCAGCACAGATATTTATACCCCAAAAGTCTTTGTTCTCAAAAGCTACAAGTCACTGAGCCTAGCCAGAACCAGTTCTGGTCAGTCCTGGAGCACTTTGTTTACCAGGCTGCATCCTTCCTTTCAGAAAGAGGGGGTCTGCTATCAGACACACAGTAGGAGGTGGAGCCAGCATTCACCTTGCCAGGCACAGCCCTATTCAGGTCAAGGAGCCACCCCTCCCCATACTCTAAATGCAGATCTCTCTATTCAACCCAGGTCTGACTCAGCCTGCCCTGTCCCTCCAAAACCAGACAGCCAATACACATAACAGCAGAGCACACTGGAAGGCTTAGGCAAGAAAATACCTACTTTCTAAAAGGGGTATTTTCAAACACAGAATATAAAAATAAACTTCACTAAAAGATGTATTTTAATATTCTGAGCTCAGGCATACTAAATTCGTTTTTCTACCATGTTCCTGGGGTCAGTTAGGACTATAGAATGCAATAGTCAAACTGCCCATTCTAGCCTATGAGGAACAGGTAGCCTTACAGTAGTGAAAAACGAAATTGGGTGTAATTCACTACCAGGACATGCTACACACACCAAGGCATGTCCTACATTACACACACAATGCACCCTACCATAGGGGTGACTTACATGATGCCAAGGGAAGGTTCAGGGGCTGGGAAGTGGGTGCACTTCACAGCCAAGATGGCAGTTCTGGACTGCACACAGGCTCTGCAGTGGCAGGTCTGAGACACACTTTACAAGCTGCTTCTGTGGGTGGCGCAAACCAGCGCTGCAGGCCCACCAGCAGCATTTGGTTTACCAGCTCTGGGCACACACAGGCCACGCTACTTGGGACTAACAGGTAAACCAAATAAGCCAATCATGGATATACCAATTCACATGTCATATTTACACAGGGAGCATTCGCGCTGTGGCACTGAAGGGCAGTGGCACAGCGCCCAGAGCATCTAACACCAGCAAAAACAGAGGAGACAACAGCGAAAAATGGAAGGGAGACCCACGCCAATGGTGCCAGGTCTAACACTGATAGTACTGGCACATGTACTGTATCTTAGAGCACGATAGTTGAAATAAACATTTTAAACTATACAGTGTCTCTTATTACGCACGTTGTGGACAGGTATGAGTGAGTTATGAAAGGGTGTCCTTGCTCCCGCGAGTCCTGAGAGAGAGAGACTGTGTTCTGGGTTGTCTAATCATTGGTAGTGATCCAGGGCTAACAATAAAAATAATTCTCCTATTTGGCTTTGGTCATCCAGGTGCAACTATTTCTCTAACACACACACTATATCCATATGACGGTGGGGCCCATAACACCGCATATACATTCACTTACTCATTTGTTCCCTGGATTTCCTCCGTCATGAACTTAGGAGAAAAACGATTCGCTGGAAGGAGACGGGATACCTCTTTTATCATGACATAATATTTCTCATTTGTTTTTAAGGTATTCCGCTCATTGGTCGATGGACCAACTAGTAGGAATCAGTTGATGGTGATTAAGACCAGCTCAATCACAATAAACTCTTTAACATTTCATTTTTAATCATTGAGCTAAAGAATCACTGAGTCATTTGTTTAAAGAATAATAAAGTTTATATAAAGTTTTGAATGCAGAAAATGAGATTAAGCTTATTATTCAGATCATTACATTTATCATCAATATAAGAGTAATTTGAAATTGCAATGCATATTTATTAGACGGAAAATAGGGTTACCATGATAAGAACTCTAAAGATCAACCTATCTACCTATCTGGGGAAAATCTAATAATTCTAAAATAAAATCTCTCAGGAAAAGCTCTCCTAAAGCAGCATCTTTATACTCAACTGGAAAAGGGAAATAACAGCAGCAGCATCAGCTCGTCAGCATCAGCAACCGCAACTTCTCTCATCTACAGCATCTAACTTCTCCAGTATCTGCTCTCCAGCAACTTCTCCTGCAGCCTCTCCCACAGCATCTAACGCAGCATCTACTCTCCAGCATTCAAACCCCTCCCACCAAGAGTAGGTCTTCTTATACCCTAATTCTAGCTTACAGCATAAAATGTTTCTTCTTCATGGCGTGATTCTTTCTCATTGGTCAAAACTCAAGCCCATATACATTTTAATCAAACTTCCTGGTCTTAACCAGTTCCGTGTGGAATGTCCATGCAAGCATCGTTTCCCACAGTTCATGCAATTGCTCATCCGTTTCGATCAGTCCAAATTGTATCTTTTTCTGTTACATTTTAGGTTTCACAGTTCCGTCTATTGATTCAGTTGGACTTCTCACGCTTCTTGCTGATCATCTTGGCACACATCTGCTCAGAAAGGTCACAACAGCCTTGACCATACTTCCATCTTAGCCTCTCAGCATCAGCACGTGATCATCTCTTTTCCACAGCCTCTCTCCTCTATCACATGGTCTCCCGCTCATGCGTACTCTAGCAACTTGCGGCCATTTTATATTGCTGCTCGACAGGCCTAAGCGCACTATTTTCAAAGATAAACAAAATATTGTTAAAACAAAGAAATATAAACCCTTTCGTTTCCCTCCCGTCTTTCTACGTACCCCAATTAGGTATTACCTTGCAAAAGCAACATATAAAGCTGTCCCTTACTTACCATCGCTTTATTTTGCAACCACACGTTTTATTTAAAAGCACAGATCATGCGTTTATTATTTAATTAGTACGCAAATATTATGTTATGTTAGACACGTAAACAATTATAAGTCAATTAATTTGCACACGGAATAGCGTGTTACCTTTAACCCTTAACATGTAACATACATTGTTGGTTATTTACTTAAACGAACATGTTTATTAATTATTTTACGAAAGTATTAGGAGGTTAAAAGTTTTTCATTTACCCTGCTCCATCAACTCCCCCTTTGGTGATTTTTAATATCACCACAAAACCCAAGTTATACAATTTTCTCAGACAGCATATATCTTTTATCCATTTGCTTTTGTTAATTTACACAACTGTATCCCTTTCAACTTGTCTCTTTGTTTTCTTGTACATGTTCTCTTTTATTTCTTCTAACTCTATTTCACCCATTTCTCTCCCTCTTTCCCTGTTTATCGTGTTTTCTTTTTCTATTTTATTCTGCCTTCTTCTTCTCTTTATACATGTTATTGCAAGCTTCAGTACTAATATTATTATTATTATCACGGTTGCTATTATTATAACTTTCCCTATTATTAATCCACTCATTCTTGTTAACCAATTTATTACTGAAGAAAACCCTTTACCAAGTTTTCTCCAGGCACTTTCAACCTCCAGTGGAACAAGTTCTTTGTGCAAATTTGTAATATTTGTTATATACTTCTGTATATTTTCGCTTTTATCTGGAATGTAAGTGCAACAATGTTGGACTTTCAGCATTCCACAGACTCCGCCTTCTTTTGCCAAAAGAATGTCAAGGGCAAGTCGATTTTGCATCACCATAGCTCTCATGGCAACCATCTCGGTATTTACCATCAAGAACCCTCCAGCAGTATCTGTAGATAAACGATCTACCACTGTGGATAATTTCCGAATTCTAAATTCATTCAAAGATATTCCCACTGCTGGTATCAATGCACCAAAAATATCACCTACTATTTCTGAAAAACTTTCCCTTTTTCTACGTGTAAAGGTATTTATCATTTTGTGTGTTCCTTTTTCTTTTCTATCCACATGAAAAATCTTTGGAAAGACCAGGCCTAAGTAACATGACCCATACCAATGGTCCGGCAACCTATAATAAGCCCTATTTCCGCAAACATAATAAATCCCTGGAAATATTGGATCTTTTCCTCCTTTGAATCCCCATCCACCTAAAATTTGGTAATTGTCATGGCAATTACTGGAACCCACAAAATAATTGTCATATCTTGTCTTATTTCTTCTAATGCACAACCTTCCCTGTTGGTGCCAATCCAGAGTCATAGCTGCATTTGTCTTTTTCTTGTCATGATTGTCTTCCTCAAACGCCCAAAGAGGTGTTTTTGTCTCCTCTATAACTTTTCTTTGAAATTTCACTCTTCTCTCTTCAACCATCTCTAAAAATACTTTTTCTTCCTTCTTTAACTCACAGGTAAGGTTGTACCTAATTATACTATCTAATGTTAAAATCGTGGGGCATATTATCAAGGGCTTTATCGCCGCTTTAGCGGCACTTTTTGCCGCTAAAGCGGCGATATTTTTAACGCCCTATTAGCAAGCTGGCGTTAGCGACAGCTTTCAGGCATTAGAGGACGGGAATTACACCGCCTTGCATGTCAGCGATATTTATCGCTAATGACATGCAAGGTAGGCGTTCCCAATAAAAGCGACGGTAAACAGTCGCTTACATACCTATCGCCTATTAGCAATACCCGCGAAGCGATAAAAAACGCGCGCTAACCCCGATTATCGCTTGTTTTTAAGAACTGATAAAAACATGACTTAGCAATGAAAGTCAATGGGAGGTGGATTGTAAGGTTAAGTCCCCAGAATTAGCGATAGGATTTTATCGCTGGATTTCTCGCGTTAAAGCTGGGTTTCGCCGCTATCGCTGGATATTTTATCGCAATGGAGATAAACCTTGCTAATAGCATGTTATTTCCGCGGTAATATCCAGCGATAGCCGGCGATAAAAAAAGGCGCGCTAAGCAAGGTTTGCGATATTTATCGCATGTTCTTGCTAATATGCCCCCTTATCTTCTAAAAAATATTCACCAAACGTTTTTCCCACTTTTATTTTGTTAAGCTCGGGAACTACAGAAACTTTCACAAAAATCTTATTTATGTCAGTGTAATAATATTCTAATCTACCTGTTTTATAAAATAAACTTGCTAAAACGCTACATGTTATTCCATATGTCAAAGGGAGGTGATGATAAGTCACACCCTCTGCTACAGATGCAGGCAACTGCATACAAACATAGCAATCTCTTACATCCATTGTTTCTACATACTCATATAATAATTTAGTAAAAACATTTTTTGAAAAATCTGTTATTGATTTGTCCTTGTGTAATTCTGCACTACTCTTTAAAATAACTGGCTCTTGAGTGTTAGCTCCTTTTTCTTTCTCAGTGTTATTAGACATTTCTACTACAGCTAAACTAATTGGAATAGTGATTGCTAAAACCACCCATACTGTCATTAATAATCCTGTACAAAAACAGCACATCTTGCACCATCTACTTAAAAACTCACATTTACATTTTCTATCTCTAGTATTCTCCATTTTGTTTTATAACCTTATTTATTTGTTTTCCAGAAAATTGTGTCACTACACCTCAGAAATGACTTGTTTTCCACTCTGTACTCCAATGTTTTGTCTTTGCTTGGTACTTTCTTTTAATTCTTTCTCAGAATTCTTTCTTTGTCACATCCGGTAAACTCGTCAGATCAGTGTTTTGTCAAATCCGGTAGAAACTATCTAAACTTCTTCAGGTTTGTTGCACTTCACTTTCTCCCATCTGGTTTCTTTGTTCTGGGTTTTCGTGAGTGTTCTTTTCTTCTTTGTGACTAGTCAAAGCACGATACAACCATTCAGGCGATCTATACTTCGGATTTACCTTCTTTATTCTTTTCGTTTTCTGCAAGTGTTTTCCACCTTGTTTTTCTTGTTCTCTTTGACTTGTTATTTCATTCACTTGTTCAGCACTTTTCCCATCCAACCTTATGATTCTGTATCTTAATTTTCTTACTTCGTTGGGCCAATTGTCTCCTTTTCTTGGCCTTTTTGCTTCACTCCCTTTTTCCTCTCTTTCTGTTTTCCAATTTCTTTTTCTTGTCTCTAGTTTTTGATTTCTTTCTTCTCCACTTTCTTCAGACTCTGTTTCAATTCTCTCGTTATTTCCTCTTATCTTGAAACTTATAATTTCATTTTCTTCTACTTGTGGTTCTTTTCTTATCTTCCTTCGTTCACCTATTTCTGTCCCTCCTCGAGGTTTTTCCGAATTTGTGTCAGTCTCTCTATCTGCTTCTAAATTTCCCTGTTCTTGTGTTTGACTATCTGTCCCTACTGCTCCTCGAGTATTTTCCGATTTTTCTAGCTTTTTGTTTGAAACTCTCCCTTCTTCATCTATTAATATTATCTCCGAATGATTTTTACCACAACTTGTACTTGGTTGCTCACTGTCACTATCTTCTGGCTCAGTTTCTTCTCTTATGCTCTCAAAATTCCAATTTCTTTTTAGAATTTCTTCACAATCCGAATGCTCTGTATCAGATTCTGAACTGGTGTCTGATATTTCCAGATGTCGACTTACAGGTCGATCTTCAAATTCTGGAACTGCAGCTATTTCTTCTATTTCCTCTTCTTCTTCTGTCGTTGCACTTGTAGGTGGGTCTTCCAGATGTCGACTTACAGGTCGATCTTCAGGTTCTGGCACCCTGTTTGTTTTTTCTTCTCTTTCTGATGCTGAACTGTTATCCAATACTTCCAGATGTCGACTCACATGTCGATCTTTAGGTTCTGGAACTCTGATGGTGTGACTGGCATGTACCCAGTGTTTCACTCCTGCACACTTGACTGCAGTGGTCGTCACCAGGATCACTTGTCGTGGTTCGTCCCAGCGAGGAACCAAACAGTTTCTTCTCCGGTGGACTTTTGTGCGAACCCAATCTCCTGGATTCAAGTCGTGTGCTGGTTTTCTTTCAAGAGTGGTCGCATCCGGTCTAACCTGATGAAACACAGAACGCACCACATCAGCCAATCCTTTGCAATAATCCAGCACTACATCATCAGTTATAGTCAGTAGTTTGTTGACAGGTACTTGTGCTTGTCTCATGGCTCGTCCCATAATTATTTCATGGGGACTGAGTCCAGTTTTCCTTTCCGGAATACTTCTGATTGTCATCAGAACTAATGGCAAAGCATCTGGCCATTTGAGTCCTGTAGCTTGACACATTTTTCCTAACCTGTTCTTGATTGTTCCATTCACTTGCTCTACTATTCCAGAAGCCTCTGGTCTGTATGCACAATGTAGTTTCTGTTTAATACTAAGTGCTTCACAAATCAGTTTAACTAATTCATTTTGGAAGTGTGTCCCTCTATCTGTTTCAATCGTGACTGGAAAACCATACCTCGGAATGAATTCTCGCAGCATAAGTTTTGCAACCGTAATACTATCATTCCTTCTTGTTGGGTATGCCTCCACCCAACGGGAAAACAAACAGACGACCACTAGGACATACCTTAGTCTGTTGCAAGGTGGCATTTCAATAAAATCCATTTGCATTCTAGTGAAAGGACCCCCTTCTCGTCCTATTGTTCCTAGACTCACTACTGTCTTCCTTCCTGGATGTAACTGTTGACAAATAAGACATCTCTGACAAAGACTCTCAGCTATGGCTCTGAATTTTGGATTATACCATGTTTGTCTAAAAAGTCTGATCATTGAATCTCTCCCAATATGGGCTTGTCCATGGTACATCCGTGCCATGTCAGAAATCATGCTATCAGGCATAACTGGTCTCTCATCCCTGTAAACCCAAACATCGGTCTCTTCATGTTTTCTACATCCTGCTTTTATCCAGGTATCTTTTTCCTCATCCTCTGCAGCTTCTTGTAACTGTCTCACCTCATCCCATGTTTCAATAGAGTTAGTAAAAAGCAAAGAACAAGAAATATGCTCTCTTTCCCGACATTTGTTCAAAGAAACCACATTCTTTGCACAGTACTATGCCATTTCGTCAGCATATTTATTACCAACAGTTATGTAGTCTTCCCCATTTTTATGTGCATTGCACTTCACTACAGCGATCTGTTTAGGCAGTTGTATCGCCTCAAGCAGCTTTTTCACAAAATCTCCATTTCTAATGGGCGTTCCTGCAGACGTCAAGAAACCCCTTTGTGACCAAATCTGACCAAAATCATGCACAACCCCAAAGCTGTACTGGCTATCTGTCACAATCGTAACCCGTACATTTCTTCCCAACTTACATGCTTGAATCAGAGCTACTAATTCTGCGACTTGAGCAGACCGTACACCTTTCAGACAAGATGCTTCCATTACAGTTGCTACTGTGCAAACTGCATATGCTGCACTTAGAACTCCATCACTCGTTCTCAAACATGAGCCATCCACAAACAGAATATAATCTGATTCTTTCAAAGGCTCATCTCGTATGTCAGACCTTGGTTTTGTACAGTATTCGAGCACATTCAGACAATCGTGATCTACTTCATCCATTTCAATCACACTCTCTTCATCTGGCAATGATGTTGAAGGATTCACATTCATACATCTGTCAATGGTCACATTATCTGCACTCAAAATTACCTTTTCATACCTAGTCAGCCGACTATGTGTCATGTATTGGGTTTTCGTTCTTGTCAAAAGAATTTCCACAGAATGAGGAACATACACTCTCAATGGATACCCTATCACTATGCCTTCACTCTGTTCCAGACTCACACAAGTAGCAGCAACTGCTTTCAAACATCCAGGCAATGCCTTCGCTACAGGGTCTAAAACAGCTGAAAAATATGCAATAGGTCTTTTCATAGTTCCATGTCTCTGTACCAAAACTGAAAATGCACATCCATCTCTTTCACTGCAATACAGCTCAAAATCTTTCTCATAGTCAGGCATTCCCAATGCTGGAGCCTCACATAATTTCTTTTTCAGCTCTCTGAATGCTTTCATTTCTTCATCATTCATTTCAAAAGGATCTTTAACATCCTTCTTTGTCAGTTTCTGCAATGGTTTAGCAATCAGTGAAAAACCGCTTATCCATTGTCGACAATATCCAACCATTCCCAAAAACATTCTTACCTCTCTTTGTGTCATTGGAGCTCTCATTCCTTGAATCATTTTTATTCTTTCAGTCGTTACCTTTCGCACTCCTTTCTCAATTTTATGCCCTAAATACTGGACTTCTTGTTGACAAAACTGCAATTTTGAAGGGGACACTTTATGTCCTCTTTTTGCTAAATGATTCAGCAAAGCAATTGTATCATTGACACATGCTTCTTTCGTTTTTGATGCCACCAGTAGGTCATCAATATACTGAACCATTACTGACTTTTCTGGCATTCTTAGATCTTCCAATGATTTCTTTAGGATCTGATTAAAGATTGAGGGACTTTCTGTGTACCCTTGAGGAATTCGGCACCATGCCAAAATACGCTCTCCAAACCTAAACGCAAATAATGGCTGGCTATCTGGATGCAATGGAATAGAGAAAAATGCATGACATAAATCAATTACTGTGTACCATTCTGCTTCACGTGGAATCTGGTATAGAATCACAGCAGGGTTCGGTACTATTGGGCAACAAGGCACAACAATTTTGTTTACCTTCCTCAAATCCTGTACAATTCTATATGTTCCGTTTGGCTTTTTCAGTCCCATTATTGGCGAATTACATGGACTGCTCATGATTTCTTTTAGAATCCCTTGTTCAATCATTTTATTTATTACTGGCGTTATTCCTTCAATTATTTCTGGAGTCAATTTATACTGGGGCGTATTTGGGTAACTCGTTCCTTCTTTCACTGTTATTTTAACGGGATCTACTCCTTTCATTAATCCTACATCTTCTCCTGTAAAGTCCCACACTTCTTCTTTCACTGTCCTTTTCAATTCAATTGGGATTTTCTCTGCATCAAATACAGGAAACAAACCATTTACTTCTGGTTCTAAATTCACCATTGTCATTTTATACAGCACATCCTCATCTGGAGTCTGAAATGCAATTCCGTCTGGGGTACAATAGATAGTGCAGTTCATCTTGCACAATAAATCGCGTCCTAAAAGGTTCACGGGACTACAATCACATACCACAAATCGGTGCATTTCGCTAAATGGACCAATTCTTACCTTCACTAATTTAGTAAGAGGCGTTTTAATTTGCTGATTCGAAACTCCAACTACTTGGATATGTTCACCTGAGAGAGGAAGGTTTGGAATTTCCACTGACCTAACAGTAGAACGGGTAGCTCCAGTGTCAACAAGGAATGTTACATTTGCACCATTCACTTCTCCATCCACAAATGGACCAGACTGATCTACCTCTAGAGTTGCGCCAAGCACGCACTCTTCCCCCTCTCCTAGGCACCGTCAGGAACTTTCATCCGTGTCATCCTCATCCTGTCGTAACCAATATTGAGAAATTGCAGCTGCACGCGGCAACTGTGTTACCTGTTCTCCTCCGTAGAATCCTGTTTCTGCACTGTATTTCTGTTGGTTAACACTCTTGGGAAGTGGTGGTTGTGGCACCTGACCTTGTTGAGTAACTACCTCACTCTGCACCTGTGAATTTAATGATTGATTTTCCACATTAGGTTTTGGAGGAAATTTACACTCGTTTCTCCAATGTCCTAGCTTTCCGCAGTTGTGGCATGGCCACTTTTTCTTTGCCTCATCTATGCTCATTTGTCCTTTTCCTTTACCTATATTAGGTCGGGATTTAACCTGTCCTGTTTCATTACCAGTATTACTCAATTGAGCTTCTTGCTTCTCTGCAACTTTCACCTGTGCCCACATGGCCTTTTCTTTCAATTTACGCTGTCTACTCTCAATTTCATCACTGCAATACTTAGCATATCTCAAAACCTCATCCACTGTGCTATTCTGCCAACCAATCAAGTGCTGCTTAATCATTTCACTTATCTCTGGTTTTAATCCATACACAAACCTATATACAAAATGACTCATATCCTTCTCATTCAGTGTCTCATAACCACTATACTGTTTGAAGACCAACAACAATCTCTCATAGTAGGCGTGCACTGACTCTTTGCTTTCCTGCGTTGTTCTGTCTATTTTTACCCAATCTGTTTCTTTTGGTGGAATTTTATTCTTCAAAAAGGTAACTACTTGGTCGTACTTCCTCATCACTTCTGGACCTGGCGCTCCTGTTTTAGCATCCCTTGGATATTCTACAGTTGGCCAATCAATAGTAATCTTACATTCTGTCCACAAATCAGCTGGCACTACTATATCAAACAATCCATCCAGATCTATCCACAGCACTTTTGACACCTTAACAAATCTTTCCACTTGTCTGTACCATTCTACTGGTTTCTCTCTCAATTTTGGGAAGTCATTTGTAAATGACAGTATATCCTGTCTGGTCCATGGAACATGCACATAACTACCACCTGGAGTTTCTCTCATCGGGTACTCCCTAACAACTGGTTCCCTATCTGTCACTGCAAAAGCCAAAGATGCTTTATCTGTTGTTTTCTCATTCCTCTTTGACCATCTATTTCTCCATCTATCCACATCACCCCATTTTCTCAATAAAACAATCAACTCTTTTATTTGGGTCAGTCTTCCTGATGTGTTCAAATTCTCTATGTCTTTCTCACAAAAATCTACTCTGTATGGTTTCTGCAACGTTCTCACTTTCACAAATTCCACTCCTAGTTCATTTGCTGTCTCTTCCAATTTGTCATGTAAATTTCTAGCTCTCCAAGTAAGACTCTTGCACAAAAACATAATCTCATCATCCTGATAATTTTTTAATTTTTCTGTTCCAATTGTTCCCAAAATCAATTCTTCCATGTCTATTTTCAACCTAATTACATCTAATGGTTTCTCTTCCGGTTCTTTTGTTTTTAGCGCTTTCATCCATTCGTTTAACTCATCTGGAGTCGGACCTACAGGCGTACTATTTAATTCTATCCAATCGCTGCTTCTTTCTGGTGTTCCTGATGCGGACTCTGTCACCATAGGCATTCTCCTAATCTCATTCTCATTTATCGTCAAATTTGTAGGTGGGCTTGGTCTATAGGTACTAGCCAAATTGTGTGCACCTTCATTATTCAGTTCCATCCCTTCTCTTTTTCTTTGCAAATGTGAATTCATGGGAATCACTAAGGAATGTTCATTAATTTTCTGATTCTCAAAAATTGGCATTACTGGACCTATCGTTACTGGTACAGTTACAGCTTCCATATTCTTTGTCAATTCTCTTATTTTCTCAGTCAATTCTTTTGTCGTTTTTGCTAATTCAGTTGCATTGTCACTTTCTATCTCTTCATTTTGTGAAGTTTTAAATGGTTCTTGTGACCTATTTGTTTCATTTCTTCGTTCGGGTTTTTTATTCCTCCCAGTTTCCATTGGCGGTGCATTAGGTGTCACCACCGCAGAAGTCTGTTGGTATGGAGGTGGGTTTCTGTTTAAAATATCTTCCAGCAATTCGTCATCTGTTTCACTACCACCATACACATACTTTTCTACCACTATATGTTTCTTTTTCTCTGTACACTTTCTCTTTGCTTCTTCCTCAACTGTAAAAGCTGGAAACAAACCTCCTGTCATGTTAGCATATCTCCAACGCTTTACTCTGTCCTCATGATTTACTCCCCACAACCTTCCAGGCAAAAACTCATGATTCTTTAATCCTCTGAATCTCTCTCGCTCATACATCTCATCTTCCCATTCCGTTAAAGCTTCAAACTGTGTCGGTCTAGGTCTAGGTTCTAACATTACCATCTTTTCTCTCAAATTCCGTAGTACGGCTACATTAAATGAACCATTCTCAGGGAAAGCCAATGCTCCATCATTCTTGGTGTATTTCGTCCAATTTTCTAACCATATGCATGTATGATATCCATATTTCAGCATCATATGCGAAGCTGGTGATTTCGGCGGAGGAATTATTTGTCCCTCTCTAGTCACTACCTTTTTGTCTTTCTTAAAGAAGTTCTTAACTTTCGACATCCATGACGTTTTCTCTTTACCATACTCATAGTACGACATGATTCACAACCTTTTTCTCCTTAAACGAGCCGCAATTCAACACTGTTCTCTATGCGTTATTTCAACCAATAATAGCGCGACTCACACCAACACTCCAATCAGAGCGATTTCTGTCTACCGCACACTGTCCAATCCCAGCGCGACTTCTGTCTACGTCAGTTCTGCTCCTGTTCTCATGTGACGATCGCACTGTCCAATCCCAGCGCGACTCTTGTCTACGTCACTTCTGCTCTTGACCCCTCCTTTACAAAATTTATCGGCAATTTCTTGTACAACAATTCTTCATTAGTTACAACATTTAAAACACATTTCCATTGTCTGATTCGCTAAATCGAAAAGATTGCTTTGACCATTTACACAAGAATTCTGTATTTTCCAGTAGGCAGCGCTTACCTCTACCCTACCACAGAATTTTCAGTTTCGCCGATAATGTAGCACTTCCCTCTACCTTACCCTTCTTTCAAGCAATCAGTAAACCCGTTTCTCTGGGGATAAAACACATGTGGAGACTATACTGCTCCTGAGAATTAAGGCCAGAGTTTCACAAGAAAACCGATCACTATTTCACTTACACACCTTTTATACGCAAAATGTCCCTATTATAACACAACCTGTGTTATTACCAAAAATGAACTCAGACAGTGTACAATTCCATGTGACTTCTCTTGCCACACGTGTTCCACTTCCTACTTCCCGGAAGCGTGAAAACTTACATATAACATAACGCGACTCAACAAAAAGTGTTAGACATGAACTTATCAATAATCAATAATCACCAAACTAATCTATAGTAACCATAACTCTGCTACCAAGAAATCTGATCCAGCGCTAACAATAAAAATAATTCTCCTATTTGGCTTTGGTCATCCAGGTGCAACTATTTCTCTAACACACACACTATATCCATATGACGGTGGGGCCCATAACACCGCATATACATTCACTTACTCATTTGTTCCCTGGATTTCCTCCGTCATGAACCTAGGAGAAAAACGATTCGCTGGAAGGAGACGGGATACCTCTTTTATCATGACATAATATTTCTCATTTGCTTTTAAGGTATTCCGCTCATTGGTCGATGGACCAACTAGTAGGAATCAGTTGATGGTGATTAAGACCAGCTCAATCACAATAAACTCTTTAACATTTCATTTTTAATCATTGAGCTAAAGAATCACTGAGTCATTTGTTTAAAGAATAATAAAGTTTATATAAAGTTTTGAATGCAGGAAATGAGATTAAGCTTATTATTCAGATCATTACATTTATCATCAATATAAGAGTAATTTGAAATTGCAATGCATATTTATTAGACGGAAAATAGGGTTACCATGATAAGAACTCTAAAGATCAACCTATCTACCTATCTGGGGAAAATCTAATAATTCTAAAATAAAATCTATCAGGAAAAGCTCTCCTAAAGCAGCATCTTTATACTCAACTGGAAAAGGGAAATAACAGCAGCAGCATCAGCTCGTCAGCATCAGCAACCGCAACTTCTCTCATCTACAGCATCTAACTTCTCCAGTATCTGCTCTCCAGCAACTTCTCCTGCAGCCTCTCCCACAGCATCTAACGCAGCATCTACTCTCCAGCAATCTAACCCCTCCCACCAAGAGTAGGTCTTCTTATACCCTAATTCTAGCTTACAGCATAAAATGTTTCTTCTTCATGGCGTGATTCTTTCTCATTGGTCAAAACTCAAGCCCATATACATTTTAATCAAACTTCCTGGTCTTAACCAGTTCCGTGTGGAATGTCCATGCAACCATCGTTTCCCACAGTTCATGCAATTACTCATCCGTTTCGATCAGTCCAAATTGTATCTTTTTCTGTTACATTTTAGGTTTCACAGTTCCGTCTATTGATTCAGTTGGAATTCTCACGCTTCTTGCTGATCATCTTGGCACACATCTGCTCAGAAAGGTCACAACAGCCTTGACCATACTTCCATCTTAGCCTCTCAGCATCAGCACGTGATCATCTCTTTTCCACAGCCTCTCTCCTCTATCACATGGTCTCCCGCTCATGCGTACTCTAGCAACTTGCGGCCATTTTATATTGCTGCTCGACAGGCCTAAGCGCACTATTTTCAAAGATAAACAAAATATTGTTAAAACAAAGAAATATAAACCCTTTCGTTTCCCTCCCGTCTTTCTACGTACCCCAATTAGGTATTACCTAGCAAAAGCAACATATAAAGCTGTCCCTTACTTACCATCGCTTTATTTTGCAACCACACGTTTTATTTAAAAGCACAGATCATGCGTTTATTATTTAATTAGTACGAAAATATTATGTTATGTTAGACACGTAAACAATTATAAGTCAATTAATTTGCACACGGAATAACGTGTTACCTTTAACCCTTAACATGTAACATACATTGTTGGTTATTTACTTAAACAAACATGTTTATTAATTATTTTACGAAAATATTAGGAGGTTAAAATTTTTTCATTTACCCTGCTCCATCAGTAGCATCGTTGCTAATGGGATGCTAATGCTAGTCGGGTTGGGATTGTGGGTACTAAGGTGTATGGTTGGCTCACCACTATACTCCGAGGTCCTATTATTCTGTGCATAGCTCTGGGTATGTGCAGAATCCCTACAACACCTTCCACTCCTCTCAAGTCTCCTCCAGCTGCCCTTCTTCCCTCTACCTATCACTGCTTTTCCTCCACCTCCTTCTGCAACCCTGCTTCCCTCACCACCTTCTCCTGCATCCCTTGTTGATGTTTCGCATCCTGCCTTTCCCCTGCCTCTCCATATCTCTCATCTCCATCTACTTCTTCTCCAACTCATTCACCAAAACAGTTGGACCAAAAGACACTTAGGCAGTGCCGCTTTTGGTCTCCTCGGGAACTGTCAAGAATTGTTCCAGTGCATCCTGGTGGAGGGGATTATTGTCACATCTACCTCTCATACGCCAAGGCCAATGTGCTCACTAAGGAGTTACATGAAGTTTTTTTCTATTCTTGGTCCTCTCTTCACTGGTGAGAGCTGTCCATCCATCCGATTGAATTAACCCCCACACAATCACCCAAAAACTTAAACTGAGAATAAACCAGAGACAATCAACAGAAACGATTCCAGAAGAGGACTATAAATATTTAAAAGCAAGACAAGGACAAAAGTCAGCATTCAATATTTGACAACTCGATAACCAAAAACAAAATAAAATTACAACCAACCCCCACTCCCATGCACAGCACAGCAATGTAAAAAACAGTGCCACACCACATCAAAAATGAAGTCTTAATTAGACCTAAGAGAAAAACTCGATGTTCATGAACAAAAATACCATAAGGTTCCTCTTACTCAAACATATACAATAAAAAGCAATGACAATTTACCTCACCAAAACCAAAAAGGTTACCCATAGCAAAACAGTGTCGTCCTCCTGCTACTCGAAACACAAGAAAATAAACATTCCTTACATACAAAAATGAAATTAACAACCAAACATCAAGATAATCCCCCAAGAAATGGAGGCTAAAATTTGCCCCACAAAATCGTCCCAGGAGGTTGGTAGGTTACTTAAAAAACATGTCTGTTTCAATGCTCTGGCTTTGCATGAATACCCAAGCGAATACCCAAACGTGCGTAGGAAGTTCGAGCAACGATTTGCATGCACTAGCTCTTGCAAATTCACCCTGCAAGCCAGAGAATGTTTGCCTAGTACTTTTTAGGAATTTGCCATGGCTTAATTTTGAAACAGTGTATCGTGTTTCAAGCAGCGCCGATGGTTGTAGGTGGTGCGCGCTCATTTTTTGGCTACTTTGATTTATTTTTTCAGCATCAGACTTTCACTCAGAGCCAGGGAGCCAAAGAGAGAAAAAGCAGAAAGTCGGAAGAAGGAAAAGATAAAATAAAATGTGACAAAGGAAGACAGAAGGGATGAAATACATCTGCAATGGTGAGCTAAAGAGACTGAAAGTGTACGGTGGTGTGAGAAAGAAGCAAGAGGTTGAATAAAAACTAGGCAGCCTTAATGCTTGGGAAACCTGGCATCACACAGTGCCAGCCAGCAGCAGTTAAGAACAACCTTGAGATCCTGCGCTTTTGTTTCTTGAAAATTAAACACTGGCGAAAAAAAATACATTTTAGAAGTGATTGAACAGAAGTTACAGGATACTAAAGAGTGTGAAACAAAAAGAAGGGAGTTGAGCCCTCCAACCTTTGGGAGTGCTTAATGAACAGCTTAATTACAGCTGTTATGACCAGACGCTTTATGTTTGCCGTTGAGGAAACTGGATTAGGCCTGTTACTTCAACAGGTTCTTTCGATTTTGTATCTTAGAAAAGATTGCCATCTTGTGGTAATATAGGACTAGACTTTGCCATTTGAAGTGTAAACCAGTTGAATGAAATAAAATAAAAGTTTACACTGACGCTTTTCTACTGTTGTAGGGAAATACTACCACTAATGGAAATGTGTTCTGTTAACATTTGTTTGAAGTTGTTATGGTATGGTATGCAGTATGCATCCAGGTGCCAGTAACCTCTTGGTGTTGACTGCTTGCGGTCAAAATGGCAATTACTTGGGACTGACTATTTTAACCTTCTCTGAAAATGTAATATATCTCTGTTTTATTCTCTGGAACTGGAGGAGGTTATCCCCCAAATGTGCAGACTGGACGGGAAAAGCACTCCAGCCAGAGGTCGTGTCATAAACAATTGTGCTAGCTCAGAGCAGAGCTGCGCCTGTTTTTATGCGTTTGCATTGTCTTAAACACATACATCTAACTCCGAGGGGGATATTCACAACAAATGGCGAAAACTATTGCTAACCTCAGTTAGCGTGCGTTTTCCTATCGCCGTGTACTGCGGGAAATTATCGCCGTGTTAGCAGCGTATTCACAATACGCCGCTAACAGGCGATAGTTTCCCCTACCGGGTCAAATGTCCGGCAATAAGGTTAGCGTCACAGCGATAAAATTCGGCACGCTAACCTGAAAAAAGTGGCGATGGGCCAATTAGCGACCAGCAACGGCCATTTTTTCACATTAGGCGGGAAAAACCACTATAAAACGCCCGCTATGCAGCCCAAACACAAAAAAAAATAAAGAAACATTTAAGAAGAACCATGGAGGAGCCTGGACCCAGCACAGAGGCCAACAACAACCCCACAAACACCCAGGTGGACCAGCCAGAGACCCAGGGGAAGGGCAAGGAGAAGAGGAAGAGGAAGATGCGGTTCAGTCAGCAGGAAAACCAGGTCCTGATTGCGGAGGTGACAGAACACCAACAACAACTTTTTGTCAGCTCCACTGTGACATTGGCAACCAAAAACGCAATATGGCAGTCCATCGTGGCCAAGGTGAATGCTGTCGGACAGGTGAGGAGGACAGTGGACGACTGCAAGAAGCGCTGGCATGATGCAAAGCGCAAGACCAAGAAGAAACTTGCAGCCAACCTGAAAGCAGCAATGCAGACTGGAGGTGGGAGTCCAGCGCCACAGGAGGAGCTGGATCCGTTGGAGGAACAGGTGTTCCAAGTCATCAGTGAGGAGACGGTGGTCGGAGTTCCGGGACAGGATACTGCTCAACACGACCAGACACAACAGCAACAGGGTGAGTGCCAACCAGGGACTGGGGGGACGGGGGGAGATGGGCCCAATGGCACTCATGCACAATTAAATATATTGCAGTGCACACCCACAATGACTGCGGATCATGTCCCGGATCCTCTTGGCCCTGGTGGCATAGACACATCTCACCCTACTCAACCAATACATTGCAAGACACATATTGGTGGGCACACAGACCTGGAAATGTGCACAGAAAAGTCAAACAAATATAGTCCAAGTATCATATCAGACCACAAGATAAGGGCTGCGTGAAAGAGCAAAGGCCCACATTGATTGGAGATGTGGCAGGCTGTCAAAATGGCCCCCTTGCTTCAACACCACACATTTGCATGTGCCCGTATGTCGGAGTTGTGTGCAAGAATGTGCATGTGCATCAAGGGTGACACAACTGCACATACACAATCTTGCACACAACGCAGACACACAGACACAATGCTGCATGTCTGCTGACATTGGTGGTGGCATGCCCACTCATGCACATGATCAGTCACACACACAGTGCATCCACATGTTAAGTATCAGAGAGATGGGGCCCTGTGCAGACGATTTGTAAATGTGTGATGTTGAGGCAAGGGGGCCATGTAAACATCCTGCCACATCTCCAGTAAATGTGTCCGCCTGCATGTCCATGAGATGCAGTCCTGTGTACACAGTGACGTCTCACAGCGTGAGTCCTGTGGGGCGGTGGTGTGGGCCGGATGTGCGGGGCGGGGAAGGGGCAGGATGGGGGGTAGTGGAGTTGGACACACGACGGGCTGGGGTTAGGCAAGTAAATAAATAAATCCAACTAATTACCTTGCGCTTACTGCATCGCTAACTCGGCGGTGCAGCAAGTGCAAGGTAAATAGTTGGATTCATTTATTTACTTACCTAACTCAAGAACGTCGTGATCCACTCCACTACCCCCATCCTGCCCCTCACCTGCCCTGCATCAGCCTCCGCACCACCGCTCTGCAGAACTCCCACTGCGAGCCGTCACTGTGTGTACACCAAGTGAGAAACCATCTAGTGAGTCTGCAAACCAGAAACACATGCAATGTCACAACAAACTGATCATGCAGCCAAATGGCTCAAACGTTCATATCCCACAATGCACACAAACAGCAGACTTCACTCAAAAGGCGATGTAATACAATGAGCAGGGGGGCTATGCCTACAACACCACAGGGCGGGGACAATGCATATCAGGAATGTGTCAACCAAATCTGTACTGCATGACTTGTCTCTGTGCCAGACTCACAGAACTACAATGTCCCTGTAAAGAAGTAAGGCAACCAAAGTATGACAACAAGCAAGGATACCAAAGTTGCAACAAATAACTATCCAAATGGCACACACACCCCTTAGGTCAAATTGCACACCTCCACTCCCAAGTGTACACATCTGCCATACAGAAAACACCATTCCACATCAGTCCTGGTGTCATTTGCCCATGACACCATTATGTGCATGTAAACCTATCTGTTTGTTAAGTCAACTGTGTCAGTGACCAAATATGCAGTCATGGTTGTTATCACCCACTTAAATCCATGCATTGAATATTCGTAACCAGGACAGCATGTATCATCCATGTGACCAGCTGCTTGTCACACACACAAACACACATCACCCTGCCATTTGCATCTGTTGGCAGGGTGGTGGTGACAAGGCCTGAGCACCACAAATATGCATTGGAAATCCAGATCCATCTAATCCAGGGCCACTTACACATCACACGTAGGGTCAACGTTGAGGGCAATTGTTGTTGACACTGTCTGTCCAGCTAGCAACAACAATAGAAACTCACGCAGCACCATACTCACAACGGGTAAGCCAACAGGAGGGCAGTAAGCAATGCACACAAGACAAATCACAATAGACAAAGCTACCTGGATGCACATGTGTACAGCATAGTGCAGCACACATTGAAACAGCAAGTAGGCTTTAGTAGCCAATGCACCTAAAGGGGGCCCTCCTCACACATAACTAATCTTGCAACAAACACATGCACATGTGCAGTACACAGCAAAGGTGCGGGTCTGTGAGCCACACTGACAATGCAAGTGACAGTGCATGATGAATACCATGCCTGCACCCCAAACATCTCCACATGGTGCAGGCCACGTCTCGGAGGTGGCTGAGTGTGGCCCACATCCTTAAAGGAGCAGGTCACACTCTGACACATCCTCGTGTACATACAACCCCTGACGTAACCAAGACATCTGCTTGAAAACAATGCACAAGTGTCCCAACTCTGACCATGACACATATTTACCCCGGCTTGCAACATCTCAGCATTGTAAATGCACAGAAGTGGAGGCCCACTGCCTGAAAGGGATAAGGGCCATTAAAACCAAAGCTGCATGGGCGAGTATCCCACAATGCAGCGCGCACACATAAAAATCGGAGATCATCAACATTGATTACAATGTGGGACAAACTGCATCACCTTCACAACTGAACAGAGGACACAACTGGTGCCGCCTGTGTGTATAAACTGTCCAATCACATTAGTCATAGCTGTAAACTGTGAGATGACAATCTACAAGTACAACCTCATATCCGTGATGTAGTCGAAAAAGTCAACATCCAGCAACAAATAGGCAGCCCCTCCCAAACAGTCACAATGTACATTGTCATGCAGTCTGCTTGTAAACTCATCCAATGCATGATCATACATGAAACACACAGTTAAAATGCATCTCCCCTTTACATTGCAGAGGGACAAACATCACCTCCTGAACAGCAGCCTGTCCCACTCTTCACTGATGAAGAAGAGGAATTCTCCACCATCAACACGACACCCTCCAACAGCTGCTAGACTCCATCAGCATCCCACCTCCAGGAGTAGGACAACCCAGCTGCATCGTGCAAACCCCACCCCCTGCACAAACCACACAGCAGCAAGCACCTACCACCACGGCTGTCTCCTAGGACCTCCCGGACCCAAATCTGGAATTCCAACGCCGTGTGTTAGAGGTCCAGCAGGAGATGGCTCATCAGGTGCGGGTGGGGTTTGACAGCCTGGCGGCCAAACTTGATTCCGTATGTGGGTGTCTGAGTTCCATCCGGGACCACCTACAAAACATCACGGACACCCACAGTCCGCTCAATGCTCTCCAACACTCCATGGCTGACATTGCTGGAGTCATGACTCAGAGACAGGAACTACTGTCCAGTCAGAGTGGCTCCAGCGATGGCAGCCAGGAGTTGGGCCGCATGCGGAGGATAATGGAGAACATGGAGCGGATGCAAGCGGAACAAATGGCTGCCACGGCTGCACACCAGCGAGATGTAGCTGGAATCTTCCATGCCCTGCAGATCATCATCACTGCATTGCTGCAGCAAGGTCTGGCGCAGATGAATGCTGCTGCTGCTGCTGCTGCTTCTACATCCACATCCCCGCCCCTGATGTGTCAGTGCCTCACAGTGCTGTAGCCAATCTACCACCACCCACATGTGAGGCACATGACACATCAGAGGACGAAGATGAGGATGAATCTGCCTTATTGCAAAGAAGGAAGCAGTAGCATTCATATATAACAAAAGGCCAGTTTCTACATGGTTCTGGGCTGAGCATCATGCCCCGGAATATCACCTTCCACTGTCCCCCAAAACACTCTGTGACACTCACCTTGGACCTCGAAATGGACTGCGATATTTTGTTTGGTTACCAATGACACAGCAGTCAGACTGGTGACTGAACTCTTCTTCATCCTTTGGACTTGTCAACCCTAAAGGACTCTGTCTGGCCCTCCACTGGGCATCAATGTAATGTGGGGATTGCATGGCCAAGTACTGGTCCAGTCTCCAACTATGTCAACAGACATGTGAATAAATATTTTTAAATCACACAGATGTCTGTTGTCCATGACCAATCCAGTATAGCAGTTTCGCAAAATGTAGGAGCAGTGAATCCATCAAAAGGTACACCCAGGGAAATAATACAAATGTACATGTTTTACTGTGATCCTGATAGGCAGTGAGAGGACCGGGTATGTGTGGACCAGCTGTGCCCCCATTGCTCCAATACACCAATCTAGCAATATCCCAACTTAGCCCCTCATCCATGAAGGACATAGGAATGTGTTTAAAAAAGGCAAAGTCTGTTGCAGGCCACAAGTAGTGTCACCCTTTACAATTTCTGAAAGAAAATCTCCTGGCATATCTACTCACACTCTACAGGGTGGACGAAGCCTGTTGTGAAGGTGCACATTGCATTTCACATCCCAAGATGGTGCACACCAATACACATTGATGAAGATACGTAAGGGCACATGTCTACCAGCCACTAATTTAACCACAATGTCTGCCTCAGTGAAGTAGAGTTGGCAATAGGGACTCACCCCAAAGTGTAATGCGTCAGTCAGCCCCTTCCTGTGGACGAACAATGCTTACTGACTTTGGAGCCCCACATGGTGTGACCACTGTGAGCGGGTAGGGCAATGTGGTAAGGGATGCGTGGTGCACTGCACTGACCATATAGTCAGAAGCAGTGCCACCATTTCAAGGGTCAGCATTCCGTCCATCATTTGTTTGCTGTAACACTTTTTGCCCTAAGTGGGATGGGTATGCCCAGACGTGGGTCCCTTGCTCACTGTGCCACTGGATTCAAGCTAGCCTGGCTGAAGAAGGGTGACATACCCTGAAACCGGTCCCAGGATGCTTGTTTCCGGTCCAGGGAGGACCTGGCCTGGCAGTTCGGTTTGGACTGTTCCCATGGGGCACAGGGTCAAGACTGATTTGCATATGGCTGGGTCCAAACTGGGGTGGCGTAGTGGGCAAAAGAACGATGGATTTAACCCAGATCTTTTGACTGGGGGAGAATGTTTGCATTGTCAGCATTCCGTCCATCATTTGTTTGCTGTAACACCATTTCAAGGGTGGCATCACTATGAGCCAAAAGGTAACAGCTGGGAGAATTTACCATGACACTGGCACAAGAGGGAGCAATGCAACATTTCCCCTCTTGTGTGCAGCAGAACTGTGTGCTCGCACAAAAACTTTAACGGTGACAAAATCATGACTTACCAACTTTTGTGATTCACAAAAGGGATTTAGGAGAAGTGAAGGCAGTACATCTAACTGCACTACTCCTCAATGCCAGTTGTGAATACCAGAAAACGTAAACTCATGACTTACTCTCAGATGACTTACGTGAATCAGGCCCACTGTTCTGCCATATGCAGTTCTCAATGGACCCACAGAAAGACTCCTACTGGCATGGCCCGGAGGTTCAGCCTCCATGCACAGGAACATGTAATTCAATTTAATCTGACACACTTGCACTATGCAGCAAGTGTGCCAAGGTCTGTGCAATGTAGATGGACTCTGCGTAAGGAGCATGTGAGATGCAGGGCTATGACGCAATCTGTGGTACCCGGCGCATACATCCATCTCCATGATGGATAACAGTAGCTACTACAATATCCTCTCAATGCCATGTCCCTACCTTGTGTTGTAAATGTGCAACAATGTGCTGGCCAACTCCGTGAGTCACACTTAAGATGTATAACTTCCCAAACGACTGCCCCTAGACTAGGCCGTAAATCCAACTTGCCACTCTGTTATCCATGCAAGTTTACTGTGCTCACATCTAAGGTATCCTGACACAATCCATCCTGCTAAGTAACATGTCATGACCACACTTACACATTCAACAAAAGAGTCCATTGATGATATGAGATGCATACAAGGTAAAAAGACACACTTCACCACATCACCCCTGACATAAGTGCAAGCAGAAATCCAAACTAGTAACCATTTATTATAAAATTAAAAAAGTTTGCTCTCCTAAACTAACTATAATCATAACTACTACTAATCTAAAATAAACTAACTAGAATTAAGAGAAAAAATACCTAAACTATCTACCCTAACTAATCCTAAACACGCAAAACATATCTAAGATATCAACCCCCCTCCCACCCTTAAGGCACATCAAGAGACAGGACAAAGACATCTAAGCTATACATAAACTAACTACACATTTAACCTACACAAAGATATATCTTTATTTTTTTAATGTTTTTATTTTTTCCAAAAAGACATCAACCCCCCACCCAAAGGAAAAGGAAACTTATCCCCAAATACTATACAATAATAAAAATCTAACACTACCTTCAAATCTAACACTAACTATACCTACACTAAAACTACACTACCTAACACTTAAAATACTTACCTAACACTACCTAAAATACAAGATAAAACATTGGGGGAAGGGAGAAGAGGGGGATGGGGCACAACATGTCCAGACATTACGGTAGTCCAAGGTGTTTTTTTATGTCCTCAAGGTGCCTTGTCTGCTCGGCCATTTCCCGCCTCATCTCGGCCAGCAGCACGTTATTGTCCATAATGAGCCTCCTGTCCCGGACAGTAAATGGCATCACCTGATCCGCAGGTGCAGGTGGGATTGTCCCTTGGGTGGGGGTTGTTGTAGGGGGATGGGACACTGACTGTCCACACTGGGACCCACCACTGATGCCAGAGGGGCCTGGGATGGCCTGTCTGCCACTGCATCCGCCACGTGTTGCCACATCTGTCACCGATTTCCACGTACCAGCCGCCCAGTCCCCCTGGTACCTCCGTGCCATGTTGCGGAACCCTTTTGCGACCTTAATATGTAGGTACCGCTCCTTCCTCACCTGGAAGGCGTGTGACTCAGCTGGCGTCATGTTGTCTGTAAAATTTTGTTAGAACTGGGGGTCTCTAGTTGGCTGAGGTAGGTACCTTAGTCCAAATAGGGACCCTTGCTTCTAGTCAGGGTAAGGAGGGACACACGCTTAGATAACCCCTGCTTACCCCCTGGTAGCTTGGCACGAGCAGCCAGGCTTATCTCCAAGGCAATGTGTAAAGTATTTGCAACCACACTCCCAGTAACACAGTGATAACACCACAAATGGACACCACACTGGTTTCATAAAAATAGCGGTATCTTTATAAAAAGGAATACGATGAGACCAAACGATAGAAATCCAACATATGTGTATTCGTAATATTTCGCTTTGCCGGTTATTAGGCCAGCAATCACTTGTAGCTTCTGGCGGTATTAATGAGCAATTCACGATCTCTAATGCAGTCCTAATGCAATGCTATGCAGTTCGTAATGTAGTAATAAGACAGTCCTTAATGCAAGAATCAGGCAGTTCGTAATGCAAGAATAATGCGGTTCGTAATGCAAGAATCAGGCAGTTCGTAATGCAAGAATAATGCGGTTCGTAATGCAAGAATCAGGCAGTTCGTAATGCAAGAATAATGCGGTTCGTAATGCAAGAATCAGGCAGTTCGTAATGCAAGAATATTGCGGTTCGTAATGCAAGAATCAGGCAGTTCGTAATGCTAGAACAATGCGGTTAACCAATCTGCGCGGTCAACTCAGGCACCACTAGGCCTCAACAACAGAGACAACGGTCGTAAGCTTAAAGGGCGGCCCCGGTACTACTGGGCAGGTACGGGCCGCTCGGGGACTCAGCGCATCTAATGCTGTGCAGCGGGAGAGAGCTCGGAGCACTCCTGTACTCCTCCTGCACGCCTCCCCAGGCCACACATGCTTGCGGCTCCCGACCGGAGTCCAAGCCTTACCTGGGGGGGTGCGCTGCCTCGCTCTCTCTCTCCGCTCGTCGGACGTCCTACTGGGCGATCCCGATCACGTTGCAGCTCTGTTGCTAGGCGACGCTGTAGCCGGATGGGTTATGGCGCTGCCTTCTCCTTCATTGACGATCTTGGCCAGATTCCTTTCGACGAACAACGATCACAATCCCTTTCACCTTCTAGCTTCCTTAGCTTCAAGAAATCCGTTAGCACGTTGCGGCTCGGGCCGGCGATCTTTACTCACAGCCTCAGTTACGATGACGGCTCGGGCCACAAACAGCAATGCAGCAGCGTGGATGATGTTTCACGCTACGGGAGCAATGCGGTCACGGGGCACCTCGTAAACAGCACCACGGACCACACACCAGTCTCAGGTGTGCAAAAAGCACACGCACACAGCGTCACTGAGACACGGTCCTTAGTTTCAAGTAAGCCTTTAGCACATTGCGGCTCAGGCCGGCGGCAGCGATCTTTACTCACAGCCTCAGTTAGGATGACGGCTCTGGCCACAAATAGAAATGCAGCAGCGTGGACGATGTTTCACGCTGCGGGGGCAATGCGGTCCCTGGGCACCTCGTAAACAGCACCACGGACCACACGGCAGTCTCAGGCGTGCAAAAAGCACACGCACACAGCGTCACTGAGACACACTTGGAAACTTTTATGTTCCTGAGTTTCCACAACAGGGGACCAGCTCTCCTCGGGCCCTTGGAGACAAGTTACTTCAGGACACAGCACACAGCAAAGTCCTCTCAAGCAGGGGGACACAGCACACAGCAAAGTCCCTTGTCCTCTCCTCAGTCAAATCAGCAAACTGCAGGCCAGCCCCAGAACACACAGCAAGGGCAGTCCTTCTCTTCAGTCTCTTCAGCTGTTCTTCTTTGGCAGAGGTTCCTCTTGATCACGAAGTAGTTTCAATCCATTTTCAGTATGGATTTCAGTCTTGAGTTCAGGGGTTTCAGCTCTTACATTTATACCCCTAAATGCCTTTGAAGTCTTTGTGTTCAGGGGCTCTGACCCCGGTCCAAACCAGACCTGGGTGTCTTCCTGCCAGTGCACACCCTCTTCCTTTGATAGTCAGGGTCTGGGGCCCAGACGCTCAGCAGGAGGTGGAGCCATCCTCTGGGGGCAGCAACACAGCCCTCTTCACATCCAGGGGGCTACTCCTACCCCCCACATCAAACGCAGGCCAGTCTGTTGCTGTCTCACCTACTCCTCCCTGGGGTCAGGACACTTCCCAGACCCTGTCACATCCAAACCCAGACAGGTAATACACAACCAGGCAGAGGCACACAGGATGGTTTAAGACAAGAAACAAGCCACTTCTAAAAGCGTGGTTTCTAAACGCACAATTCAAAAACCATCTTCACAAAAAGATGTGTTATTAAATTCTGAGTTCAGGCACACTAAACTCCATCTCTCCATCTTATGCCTATGGGAAGATATGCTGGAAACATGAGACTCAGCATTCCCCATTCTGTCCTATGGGCAAGATGGCCTTGCAACAGTGAAAAACGAATTTGGCAGTATTTCACTGTCAGGACATGGTACACACCTCAGTACATGTCCTACCTTTTACATACACTGCACCCTGCCCAGGGGGGTACCTAGGGCCTACTATAGGGGTATCTGATGTGCACAAAAAAGGAAGGTAAGGCCTGGCAAGTGGGTGCACTTGCCAGGACAACAAGGCAGTTAACAAACTGCGCGCAGGCACTGCAGTGGCAGGCCTGAGTTCTCTTCTTAGGGCTACTTGTGTGTGTGGCACAATTAGTGCTGCAGGCCCACTAGTCGCATTTGCATTACCAGCCCTGGCACACATAGTGCACTTTACTAGGGACTTTTCTAGTAAGGCAAACATACCAATTATGGACAACCAATTACCATAACACTTTATACACGGAGCACTTGCACTTTAGCACTGATCAGCAGTAGTAACGTGCCCAGAGTCCTAAAACCAACAAAAACAGGTCAGAAACAATACAGGAGGAAGGCAAAAAGTTCAGGGATGACCCTGCAAAAAGGGCCAAGTCCAACACAACCCCCTTCCAGCCAAAACACAGGGTAGACCAATCACTACTGTGATGGGCTTCCCTGCTTTGGGCGATAGAACACGGACCCTGGCCCACAACTGCAGGGGCATATTCCAGTTCTACGCCAATCTGAACCCAGTGGGATCCCTCTGTCCATACTCTCAGGGCCCCCTAAGCTAACCCAGGGGGGACCCATCTCCTTACCTGGGGACCCCATGTGTGCAGCGCCTAAACTTACTTTGCTCACAGATGTGTCCACACTGGTAGACAGTACCCACATGGCCAACACAGTGGTGTGGCCCAGTCCACCCTCGAGGTGTGACTCCAGGCCCCCTCCCAGGGGCAACTCTGTCCACCAGGACAAACAGCCACAGTGGCCACTGACAGCTGTCAGTGATGAGAACCAGGCCTCATGCCTTTCAGGCCTCTCTAACCTCTGTGGCGTCAGAAAGCGGGGGGCAGTAGTCCCAGGTGCCTAGCACCTTTTCTCCACTCTCCCTTCTGCCAAGTCATGTATGGCATCCTGACACTGGCCCGCCAGCCCAGGGTCTGTACCCTCCGGCTGGACAAAAGACTGGGGTGGGCTCTCCCACACCCTGCCTTTCTCTCTGGACCATGCACCCTCCCCACTGGAGCGGTGCTACCAGACACCAGAACTGGTGGGATGCTGGTTACAGCAGTCCCCCTCAGTTCACCTGACACTTTGGGATCCCCCTCAGGAAGTGGCCTCCCGGTACAGACTAGGCTCCCCTCCTGGTGTTCCCTTATGGAACCAACCAGGTCCTGAGACAGGGTATCAGGCACCTTGGGACACAGCCCCCTCCCACTCCTTCTCCTCTGAGGCAGGACGTGGGACCCTACACCCCTCCCACTACATTGGGACCTATCTGGGCTACCACAAACCTCCCCTACCTCACTTGGTTGGGGAAAACCTGAACCACCCCCTTCTGGGTCACTCCCAAAAGCTTCCTCAGACTCACTGGAATCCACCCAAAGTTCTGCCTCCTGCACAAGCTCCCTGGAATCAGAGAACTCGCACCCCACCGGGTTTTGGCATAGCTCTGGAAAACAGGGACTTAAAATATGCTCTCCAACAAATGAATCACACAGCCCCCCCCCAGTTGTTAACCAAGCTATCCTTTGCCTCACCCTCCAGTGCCTCACACAAGTACCCCACACCACTCTCCTCGGATTGGCAAGACAGTGTCTGACTGTCTCCATCACTCAACCTACACTCTTCTGGGTGGGCTCCACACTCACACACCAAGGTTTCTACCATGGGGGAACCCCTCTCCCTGCACCTCTCATCTAGGGTCAGTGGATTGTCCCTCCCACCACTAGGAATATGATCCCCTGTGTCAGTTCCCCAATCTACTTCAGGGACACTGCACACCACTGGAGCTACCTCATAAACCTGAACCCCCTGGTGTATGTTAACCCCCTCCCTCAAGTCAGGCGCCACATCTCTGGGTGTATGTACTTTTCTCTCAGCACTAGACACTACATTTTTGCTCCCACCATCTGAGCTGGACCCCACTTCCAACCCAGCAGAGCTCACTTCCTGAGCTACACACATCTCTTTTGGCTTGGCTGAGACACTCATGGCCTCGAGCCTTTCGAGCTCCAAATCAAGCTCCCTCATTCTTAACTTATGTGCCAAAAGCAATCTCTTTTCCTCCAAGGCGAGAGCGTTCTTGCTCTCCTCTGCCCACCTTTTGCTCTCAATGAGCAACTTCTTCTCATCCGCCTGAGCCTTTAGTTTCAAAACCTCCGACTCACGCTCTCTGACCCTTTGGTTTTCCTCCAACTCCTCTGGGGAAAAGCTCCTCCCGGAAAGGCTACTACCAGCCCTGGGTGCTGGCCTTCCCACCGGCAAATCCTGTGGACCAAATCCATTCCCTGGGTCATCCTCATCCACCTCAGCATCACCTGTCTCCTGAGCCTCTTTGGCTTCCCACCAGGCCCTTAAGGCCGTTTGCAGCTCCTCCTTCTTGGCGCTACTTTTCATGGGACATCCCAAAGCTCTGCAAATTGCCTCAATTGATCAACTTTGTAGGTAAGCAATGCCTCAATGTAGAATTCCAATTCTGCAGCCTCACTGGCTACTTGACTCCTTTGAGACATGATGTGTGGCTTAAAGGTCGCTCAAAAATAGAACCAAAAAATCAAAAACACTATATGTGGTTGCGTCGTGGTCTGCACTAAAACTAGTGATGTACACCAATCACTGTGAGTCAGTTGCAAATACACGTTCAAATCCCCAACCGCTGACCACCAATGTTAGAACTGGGGGTCTCTAGTTGGCTGAGGTAGGTACCTTAGTCCAAATAGGGACCCTTGCTTCTAGTCAGGGTAAGGAGGGACACATGCTTAGATAACCTCTGCTCACCCCCAGGTAGCTTGGCACGAGCAGCCAGGCTTATCTCCAAGGCAATGTGTAAAGTATTTGCAACCACACTCCCAGTAACACAGTGATAACACCATAAATGGACACCACACTGGTTTCATAAAAATAGCGGTATCTTTATAAAAAGGAATACGATGAGACCAAATGATAGAAATCCAACATATGCGTATTCGTAATATTTCGCTTTGCCGGTTATTAGGCCAGCAATCACTTGTAGGTTCTGGCGGTATTAATGAGCAATTCACGATCTCTAATGCAGTCCTAATGCAATGCTATGCAGTTAGTAATGTAGTAATAAGACAGTCCTTAATGCAAGAATCAGGCAGTTCGTAATGCAAGAATAATGCGGTTCGTAATGCAAGAATCAGGCAGTTACGTAATGCAAGAATAATGCGGTTCGTAATGCAAGAATCAGGCAGTTCGTAATGCAAGAATAATGCGGTTCGTAATGCAAGAATCACGCAGTTCGAAATGCTAGAACAATGCGCTTAGCCAATCTGCGCGGCAAACTAGGGCACCACTAGGCCCCAACAACAGAGACAACGGTCGTAAGCTTAAAGGGGCGGCCCCGGTACTGCTGGGCAGCTACTGGCCGCTCGGGGACTCAGCGCGTCTAACGCGGTGCAGCGGGAGAGAGCTCGGAGCACTCCTGTACTCCTCCTGCATGCCTTCCCAGGCCACACACGCTTGCGGCTCCCGACCGGAGTCCAAGCCTTACCAGGGGGGTGCGCTGCCTCGCTCTCTCTCTCCGCTCGTCGGACGTCCTGCTGGGCGATCCCGATCACGTTGCAGCTCTGTTGCTGGGCGACGCTGTAGCCGGACGGGTTACACCGCTGCCTTCTCCTTCGTTGACGATCTTGGGCAGATTGCTTTCGACAAACAACGATCACGATCCCTTTCACCTTGTAGCTTCCTTAGCTTCAAGAAATCCTTTAGCACGTTGCGGCTCGGGCTGGCGGCGGTGATCTTTACTCACAGCCTCAGTTACTATGACGGCTCGGGCCACAAACAGCAATGCAGCAGCGTGGACGATGTTTCACGCTGCGGGGGCAATGCGGTCACGGGGCACCTCGTAAACAGCACCACGGACCACACGGCAGTCTCAGGCGTGCAAAAAGCACACGCACACAGCGTCGCGGAGACACACTTGGAAACTTTTATGTTCCTGAGTATCCACAACAGGGGACTAGCTCTCCTCGGGCCCTTGGAGACAAGTTTCTTCAGGACACAGCACACAGCAAAGTCCTCTCAAGCAGGGGGACACAGCACACAGCAAAGTCCCTTGTCCTCTCCTCAGTCAAATCAGCAAACTGCAGGCCAGCCCCAGAACACACAGCAAGGGCAGTCCTTCTCTTCAGTTTCTTCAGCTGTTCTTCTTTGGCAGAGGTTCCTCTTGATCACAAAGTTGTTTCAATCCTTTTTCAGTATGGATTTCAGTCTTGAGTTCAGGGGTTTCAGCTCTTACATTTATACCCCCAAATGCCTTTGAAGTCTTTGTGTTCAGGGGCCTCTGACCCCGGTCCAAACCAGATCTGGGTGTCTTCCTCCCAGTGCACACCCTCTTCCTTTGATAGTCAGGGTCTGGGGCCCAGACGCTCAGCAGGAGGTGGAGCCATCCTCTGGGGGCAGCAACACAGCCTTCTTCACATCCAGGGGGCTACTCCTCCCCCCCACATCAAACGCAGGCCAGCCTGTTGCTGTCTCACCTACTCCTCCCTGGGGTCAGGACACTTCCCAGACCCTGTCACATCCAAACCCAGACAGGCAATACACAACCAGGCAGAGGCACACAGGATGGTTTAAGACAAGAAACCAGCCACTTCTAAAAGCGTGGTTTCTAAACACACAATTCAAAAACCATCTTCACAAAAAGATGTGCTATTAAATTCTGAGTTCAGGCACACTAAACTCCATCTCTCCAACTTATGCCTTTGGGAAGATATGCTGGAAACATGGGACTCAGCATTCCCCATTCTGTCCTATGGGCAAGATGGCCTTGCAACAGTGAAAAACGAATTTGGAAGTATTTCACTGTCAGGACATGGTACACACCTCAGTACATGTCCTACCTTTCACATACACTGCACCCTGCCCAGGGGGGTACCTAGAGCCTACTATAGGGGTGTCTGATGTGCACAAAAAAGGAAGGTAAGGCCTGGCAAGTGGGTGCACTTGCCAGGACAACAAGGCAGTTAACAAACTGCGCGCAGGCACTGCAGTGGCAGGCCTGAGATCTCTTCTTAGGGCTACTTGTGTGGGTGGCACAATTGTGCTGCAGGCCCACTAGTAGCATTTGCATTACCAGCCCTGGCACACATAGTGCACTTTACTAGGGACTTTACTAGTAAGGCAAACATACCAATTATGGACAACCAATTACCATAACACTTTATACAGGGAGCACTTGCACTTTAGCACTGATCAGCAGTAGTAACGTGCCCAGAGTCCTAAAACCAACAAAAACAGGTCAGAAACAATACAGGAGGAAGGCAAAAAGTTCAGGGATGACCCTGCAAAAAGGGCCAAGTCCAACAAATGTGAACAATGGGAAATTGTGAGTCCTTTAGACTATGTCAATGTTCTCCATTCAAATCTATAATACAAGATCACTTCAACATGGGAGCCTACACTCTAGAGTAACTATGTGAAGTCAGAGAGTGACCTGGACAACTAAATGTTGAATCCTGGATCACTGACTACATGCTTGGGAGAATGACATGACAGTGCATGGCATGGGACATGTACTGTCACAACCAAATTAGACTGACAGTGTCAAATGATGTTGCCATGACATTCCCTGACTGAGGGTGACTGTTCAAGGAATCGGAGGAGGGAGGCATTAGCCCAGGGTGTGTAGCACCACCCTCATCCTCTCCTGTGACACAGTGCTGCATCATATGTACAATGCTCATGTGCAGCCCTGTGTGTCCCACAGCAACTGTGTGCAGTTCATCAAGTCAGCGTTAACACAGGCACTCTTGCACAAGAGTGCAAGGGTGTCTGTAATTAGGGGGGCTTGTTAATGTGTAGGAAGTTTACCCTACCTGCACAGGAGCAATCCTGGGACAGCCCTACTCACACTTACATCTGTGCTGCATCATGCAGCACACATGGAAACACGTTGGGTGGCTGAACACTGACTTGTACATGAGGCGCTGTCCCTCTCTCCACCAGTACTTCACAATAGGTGATGCGTTGCTGCTAGGAGGGGGGAAACATCCTTTCCTCTAAGTTGTCACTCATGCATGTCTTGGATCCCCTAATATCACTCCGTAGTAAAGCCAAATACGCAGGCCTTTACAACGCAAATTGTTACAATGCATTCACCATTATAACGGCACCCAGGAGTCATAATGATTATAGTGTTGTTATGGGTAATGCTTTCTCACAGATAGCGTTCTAGAGGCCTGCATTGTAATAAATATGGCACAACAATAAATGCAGAGCTAAAGCATGCGGGGTAAATGCATGCGGAGTAATGTCAACAATTGGGACAGAGGAGCTCGTACACCTGATCCAGAGTCGGTCAGGGAATGACCCCAAGGAGATAGCTTGACAACACCATTGCAGTGGCCAAACATGCCAATGAGATTCATAGGGCCATCTTTGCTAGGTGTTTGGGGAACATGCCATTGATATGCTTGGCGCAAAGCCATGCACTGCCACTTCTGTGAAGCTGGTATGCAGCATGGCTATGAAATCACAGTGCAGACCTGTGTCTGAGCACACACGGCCTTAAAACCACTGCCTCCTTGTGCATGATTGGGCACACTTGCACAGTCATCTCAGTCAAGGATGTACATGCATTCCATGTCTGCTGATACTCATCGGCAACACTACTTACATGTCTTCTCTCCTATCAGTGCGCTCTGTAATCCACATGCATGTGCTGTGGTGACCGAACCCATAGACCTAATTTCCATATGTATCACTGACTGGGGATGTGCAAAGTTACAAGTGGGAGACAAATGCATTGCTCCACCTTCACATATAGATTTGCACACACTTCTGACTTCCACAATACATCATCACACTGTAGTCATGGTACATGTGATACACACCCATACTGCATACTACGACGTTGATCATTTGACACAGACATTTATCACACCGCACTGTCCCAATATATGATGTCCAAACTCACCAGTGGCGTGTGGGTCCTGGAATCTGTTGATGGCTCCCTGTGTGATGATAGGTCGTCCAGCTGTGAGACAACAAAAGTAATTTGTGTTGGTATCATACGTTAAATCACACGTGCCATATTCATCATACAAATCATCACCATTACTGAAAATGCTACGTAACTGTAGGGTTGCGTTTCATGTTGGCTACATGATTGGGTCTACTTTGCCTGCCATTTACACAAGACCTGTGAATGCTGATTCTGGCCAAACAAGACAGTAATGCTAGCAAACCTGCACATACTAGTTGTATGACACATTCACAAGGCCCCATTTCTACATGCAACATGATGTAATACATGCTCTGTCTACAAATGCATTGCTGCAGATCACACACAGCAGTTTCACAGATGTTGGTGGTGTATGACACTCTGGAGATGCCCTATTTCCTTTGAGCATTTGTTCCTATCTCATACATTGTCACAAAGAGACTATGTACAAGGGCAGCGTAGCTAATGTACCACAATTGATGGGGACAGCATTTTTACACTTCCTTTTGGCCAGCACACAGGTCACAGGGACAATGCCTTGGATTGTTCATGTACAGTCACCCTTCCTGTACACAAACTATCTTTATCCTGCACGTAACACAAACTTGCACCCTATGCTTGCCAATATGATGCAGCCTTGTGTTTCTGATGTGCCAACATTATGCGTGAACGCATTACGTCTCCCGCCTCACTCTGCAACATTTTTGCACTTGGACACCAGTGTGTCCCACACGGCATATTTTGTTTTTCGTTACAGTATTCATGAATAACTTTAGAGTTTGAACTTACCACACTCTAGGCCACCGATGAGTCCCACGTAGTCCAAGAGGTCACCCTCCCGGGCCAGGCTATCCTGCCAGCGGTGCTTCCACTGGCGCACAGTTCGGTCAACTCCAAATATGCGCAGCATCTGCACCTGCACACGCTCCCACCTCTGCTTATGCACACTGACTGGGTATCCAGAGAGGATACGGCCTCCCCTCTCCACCATCAAGGGCAGGTAACACTTAATGAGCCATAGGAAGCCGCCCAATGCCCCCTCGGACATCCTGCCCTCCCTGCCCACACCCACCATCTCCCTGCACACACCTAACCCCACTGCCCAAAATAAAGAATCCCTAGATAATATCCCCAACAACTACAAATAAAGTTAACTACCCTAAGACAAACACCCAACACGATTGAGGACAGGAGACAATAAAACACGTAAAAACAAGAACACCACACTTCACAGAGACACAATCGACAGGACACAGGACACAGCAACACTCTCAAACTCTCAAATCTGCAGCACACACCACTAAACACCTCCAACACTCTCCACAATCACCAGCAATGTGCTCAAAAGAGAAAGTGCACAGCACTCCTCCAGTAAACAGGAAGCATGCAGACATCACTTCCTGTGTGTATGCGGCCCGCTTTTTGATTTAGCGATGAAAATCTGCACATAAAAAGGCTTTGGGGGAACATTTTGTGTAGTTCAATGTGTTTAGCGATGTATTTTCCATCGCTGATATGAAAAATACATCGCAAACTCAGAAATGTGGGCAGTTTTGCACGCTAAGTGCAAGTTATTACACAGATTAACAGTCTTAGCTGAAATTACATTTCTTGGCACAAAGAACACCATGAAACGCTTGCTTTGACCCACAAATGACACCCTCAATTTCAGAATTGAACCCAAATGACACCCTTAATTTCACAATTGACCCCAAATGACACCCTTAATTTCATAATTGACCCCAAATGACACCCTAAATTTCATAATTGACCCCCAAATGACACCCTTAATTTCATAATTGACCCCAAATGACACCCTTAATTTCATAGTTGACCCCAAATGACACCCTTAATTTCATAATTGACCCCAAATGACACCCTTAATTTCATATTTGACCCCAAATGACACCCTGATATTCATAGTTTACCACTATTGACACCCTATTTGTAATTTTTAGCCACATGCGACACGCTGAACATTAGAATTTTGTAACACATTTGACACACTAACATGTCTAGTTTGGAACATTTCTCACCCTAAACAGCATCTCTGTTCAGAGGTGACATATCCCCCCTAATTTTAAAATTGGGATATTGTTACCACTTAATGTTACACTTACACTTGTCTGAGTGATGTAATGCGGAAGAGAAGCATGCACACAGGGTATGTGTGTAGAGTTTTTTATTTGCATATACTGTGCTTGGGGTCATTTTGAACGTATATATGATTGCTGAGGACACTCACGATGTGACGTGCTCAGGTGAAGAAATTGGTGATGATTCTGTTCCTTCGGGCTGATCCTGCTGCAGAAGCTGTGGGGTGTGCGCCACCTGCCTCATCTTCCTCATCATCCTGATCATCGTCCGGTGCATCTGGCACTTGGATCCATGAGGCATTGGTGCGTACACATATATTGTGCAATACACAATATGCTATGATCATCTTGCACACAATTTCTAGACTGTACAACAGTCTTCCACCTGTGATGTCAAGGCACCAGAAACGTGACTTTAGCACGCCAAATGTGCGCTCCACTAAGCCCCTGGTGCGTCCAAGCACCAAATTATACTGCCTCTGGGCCTGGGTGTTGGTGGCTCGGAGGGGTGTCATCATCCATGGGGTGAGTGCATATCCTTGATCACCTGTAACATGTAATGGAGAGATGTGTCCATTAGTAGTTATGCATGCTGTGTGGGCAGTGTTAATAGTTTTGTGGTGAGTGATTGGTGCTACTTTGGGATTGATGTTTGCCATGTGTGGCTTCTAACAAAATGACCAGCATCTATGCGAATTACATTGCCTCACAGCTGCTCGTCCCTCCCCCGGGCCTATTTGCTTGTGTGCACTGCGCGGTTGCATCACTAGCACTCCAACAGCGCACCAATGTCAGGCCTGTCTGCACATGTCCGCAAGCCTGACACGTACACCAGCAGGGCCCCTGGCTCTCCTAATGTCTAGCGCTACCACTCATCTGCACTCCTCGCAGTCAACGCCAAGAGAACGTTTAGATGCCAATGGGCCACACCAGACATGGCTCATGTTCTGTTCAGCTGCTGACGCTGCCGCTAGACCTTCCCCACCGCACAACACCTACAGTTTCCGATCCAGACCTGCCACAACGCAACAGTCTGCGGCACCCTCACCTGCAGGGCCCACAGAGGGTGGGAACGCTTTGCAATCAACATCAACTTCATCTCATGCCACGTCATCTAATCCATGGACTACGTACTCATCCATGAGCGGAGCCTCCACCTCACATACCACAAGAACTCAGAATCCATTACCCTCTGGCAGATGCTTGCTAACATCGAACTGAGCCAACTCTTCTCAACACTGAGCCACAAGGCAGGGCACACCTTTGACCCCATCATCACATGTAGAAACTGCGTCCACTTCATCAACAACACTCAACGCCCATGGTGTGACCATCACAGCGTACACTTCCTCATCGTGAAACCCCATGACACCCAAACCCACAGCCTGCGCCACACAGAGTTACTGCAGCAGAGTCACCAAGGATCTGGTACACTCCACCATCAACAGCAACAGCCACACCACTGCAGGCAACACCAACAGCACTGTCCGGAATTTCAACACATGTATCTCCAACTGCGCATACACACTTGCACCAATATGCAACTCCAACATACAGCGTGCTATGAATGCCACCTCGGTCACCAACAACATCAAAGATGACAGATGCATCTGCAGACGCCTTGAGTAGAACTGGAGCTACATGAATGGAACCATTGGACATCACCACCTACAAGGACACCTAGCTCATACTCTCCCTCAACAAGGTGCCCACACACACCAGACTGGGGTTCCAGGGAGGATTTCAGCAAGTTGCAACATGGATGTTCAACAGCTGGGGTGTGCTCTACATAGAGGAGACATTAGTCCTCATCCTCGTGACCACACCATCAGCATGTGGCAACACCTGGTGGGCCAGCGCCTTCGGCAGCCCTCCCCACCACAACTCTAGGTACCTAGGCATCGTACTCGACTCCTCCCTCTCCATGTACAAACAGGTCTACGCAGTGGCCTGCAGCTGCTTCGACAGCCTCTGCATCCTCCATGCGACCTTCACATGGTTCCCACCCCCGTCAGGTAGGACAGTCACCATCCCTGTCATTGCCATCAGGCTGGACAACGGAAACGCACTATCTGCCCACATCGACATGTCCATTCTCTGCACACTCAAGCCTGTCCAACACACCACCGCAACACTCGGCCTTGTGTACATTCTTTCTTCGTAGGTCGAGTACCTCCATCGCACATACTTGGTTTCCACCTCTCACCACATTTGCAATTGTGTGGCAGAGGGGCTATGCCTTTGGGGATGGTTTGTCTACATGGCTGGCCCCAGTTACCACAGTAACTTGTGTTGTTGTGTCTGGTAGGTGGGCATGTTGATTGTCATGTTCTATGTGAGTTTGGAATGTGTGCATTCTCACAGTTGTGTTTTCTATGATTGTGGAGTTGAGGTGTGTGGTGTGTTCAGTTAGTATTTACGAACAAGCAGTGCATTTCCATATGTGCCATCCTGAAAGCGCTGGTTAATGATGGACTGGTGGAAGATGTAGGAATCATGCACACTGCCTGGGAACTTGGCTACGACATTGGTGAACAGGCCCCGGTGGTCCACTATCGCCTGCACATTGATGGAATGTGTGTGCTTTCTGTTGCGGTATATGTGGGCAGTGTCCGCAGGGGGCACAAGTAGGACATGTGTGCAGTCAATTGTCCCCAACACATGCGGGAAGCCAGCTATGGCGTAGAACCCTTGCTTGGTCTCCAGCTGTTCTTGCGCAGTGTTGGGGAAGTGAAGGTGCTGGGGTATCAGGCTGATTATGCCATCCAAAACAGTTGTGAGGAACTTTGATAGGGCTGGCTGTGAGACTCCTCCGACTCTGGCAGTTGTTGGTTGGAATGTACCTGAGGCCAACATGTGCAGCACAGCCAGCAGCTTTGTTTGCAAAGGGATGTTGCTTATCCGCTGTGTTGGTGCCGTCAGCCTGTGGGCTATCTGTGTCAGGATGCTGAGGATGGATGTCCTTTTGAGCCTGTAGTGGGCAATGACATCCTCTGGAGTTAGGTCTGTGAGGATGGTGCATCGGCGATAGACCCGCTGTCTTATTCGGCGCAGCCTCGGTGGTGGTCCTGGGGGAGGTGGCATTGGCGATGGTTGTTGTGGCCTTCTTGGTGCTCCAAGCTGCATGATTAGTACCTCCATGGCATCAGTGGGTCATCAGATGAGGCTCTGGGCTAGTCTCCCTTATATACTGCTATTTTTCACAATTTTTAAGACCTCCTTTTGTCTGGTCTTAAGTTCCTGCAGCTAATGGGCCTTAGCAGCTGTTTTTTTATTGCATCGCCAGTCTGGGCGATCGTTGAGAATATCACAAAGTGGGGTTAGCATGCGTTTTAGCACGGGAACGCCTACATTGCATATGATTAGCGATAGTTGTCGCTAACATCGTTGGCGATGTTTTAAGTGGTCGCTATCACCAGAAAGCTGTCGCTAACGGCTGTTATCGACAGCTTGTGAATGGGGCGATAAAAATATCGCCGCTTTAGCGGCAGAAAAGTGCCGCTAACGCGGCGATATTTCCTTGTGAATATGCCCCCGAGTTTCTCCGAGTTAGTGCATGAGCTGCAACTAGCACAGTTCGGAAATATAGAGACAACCACTGCTCATTGCTTCTGAGCAGCGCTGTCTGCAGTTCATGCGTTAACTCGGTGAAATTCCGAGTTAAATGTAAGTCCTTTAGTCAGTGCAAATGCGCAAAAGCAAGCGCTCAGCTCCGGTGAATCATTTCCCTGTGTGCGTGGCATTTTTATGTTTGTGTGTGTGGAGTGGGTGCTCTGGGGCCGGCACATATCTTGCCTTCGTCTTCTTTATGCCTTCTTTGAACATGTAAGTAAGTAAAATATTTCTAAAGCGCACATATGCTGAGGTGTCTTAGCGCTAAAAGCAATGCTGCCACTGATCAGGAAAAAAGAGTTACATGGGCTTTGGGGCAAAAGGTGAAAAGGTGACTATGTTAATTAACTAATATCCTTGTTTTGTCTGTCATTTCAAAAAAGCTCTGCTGTGGGTTCTGGAGGTGTTTAGGGATATGAAGTGGCACCAATATTATTTCAGATTTTACTGCATTGTTTTAAGCTTTATGCATTTATCCTGGTGTGTTTGAGTCCTTGTGCAAAGGTCACACAGTGGCGGCTCCTTCGCTATGGCGGAGGAGCATCGCCCCACTAGTGAAATGTGAGCTCAAAGAAGAAAAATAAAATGACAATAAAACTATTTTATTGTCATTTTATTTTTCACTTCTTATCAGCGACATGAGTCTGGGGCAGGGCGGGGCCATGTCTCCACGTCAGCTGTTTGGGGGAGTGGTAGTAGGCACTAAAAGTACGCATGTATGTTTGTCCAACTGTCCACGGCCAGCCAATCCTACATGACATTTTGATATCTGCAGGCTGTTCCTGGGAGACATAATCAGTGCTCAGTGCACAGTCACTCAGTCCCCACGGAGCGTTAAAGTGGCCCACTCTGTCCAATCCCCAGTGCTTTTCTTATGATCAGAGAAGCACTGGGATTGGGTGAAGCCTGGAAGCCTGTGCTCCTGGGTATTGTAGTTCCAGGAGCAGCGAGGCGCGGCATGACATGAGGACGAGGGAGCAGAAGAACGCGGGCCGACAGCAAAAGGTAAGTGTTTAAACGTTATCTTGTTTTTCCTTGCGCTGACCCCCCCCAAGTAGGATTGGCAGCAGCCGCTGCTGAGGTTACAGATATTATTCCTCAATTATTTTTTTTGCATTCTTAATGCTGCTGTCCTGGCGGCCATAAGGGCTCGAGGATGGCTCTAGAATTTATTCCAAATGCAGTATAGTTTATACAATGCTCCTTGCCCTGCATGTGCAATTAGTTTAGCAGCCATCTTGCTTTTGTCTTCTACTTGTCTTAGTTCCCTGACTAGATCACTATTTTATTACACTTGTGTTTGTATTTGTGTGTGGATACTGGGCCGGCTTTTGGGAGGGGCGGCCGTCTCTGGGCGCTGACCTGGGTGAGGCGGGCACTAACCTTAGATGGGGGGGTGCTATGTTTAGCAATAACTTAAGATTTAAAAGCTCCTGCTGCAGAGTTTCCTGTGTGTCCAGCTTTCAGGCAGCAATAAAAATGTCAAGATAACTGTTGTAATTAATATTCCTGTAGAGAGGGATCAGAGTTTTGCCTAGTGGTAGTTTCGATGATCCATAAAGCAAAGTAAGGGTAAAAATGCCTGCTGCAAAGAAGACATTGGCATTTCATGTTGATAGCTGAGTAGATTAGAAAAGCCAGCATTTACCAGCACTTGAAAAAACAAATAAAATGTATGTGAGAGAAGGACTATGGAGAGATGAGGAGCACTTTTGCCAGGTGGTAGAGAGGAAATTCGAGGAGAAGGTCATGGGGGAGAGCCAAAAAAGATTGTCGCACTGGGCGCTACCGTCGCTAAAGCCGGCCAGATGTGTGAGTATGTCTGTGTGTCTGATCCTTCATTAATTTCCTTGACTGTTCTGCTATTTTCATAATTTTTTTGATTTGTTTTCACTTTCTCCCTGCTACAATCATGGGCTGGTTAGGGCCTTTTTGACCGACAAATATTATTCTCAGTTTTTAGCTTGATGAGACCACAGATACTATTCCTGACTTTATTGCATTTTCCCCAAAGTTCTTGATTATTCCTGGGACACTGTACAAGACACAGATATATTCCTGATTTTCATCAATTTTTCCTAATCTCCATGCTCCTGTCCTGCCAGCATTTGGAATCTGGTGAGCAGGGGTGTAACGCAGGCCCCTGCAGCCCCTGTTGTTGAGTGGGGCCTTAACCCTTCAGTGGGTCCTCGGTCCTACAGTTGGCTCCCTATCTGCCCAAAGCCAATGAATATTTGTGAGATATGAGGGGCCCCTCTTCAATTTCTGCAGGGGCGGCGCCATCATTTTGCCTTATGCCTCTGCTAGTTGGGTACATAGATTTGTTCCCGATTGTATTGTCTTTTGTCCAATTACTTGCATTACTCCTGGTGTGTTTGAGGCCTTATCCACATTTTTATAAATTTGTAACAATCTTCGTAGTATTGTCCTGACCTCTCTCCATCAACTGGTCTACCACCTGGGATCTACATTCACCGGATGCACCGGGGTCAGAGGCAGGTACTCCCTCCCTCTGCACCCCCTTCCAGAGTCCGATACCCTCCCAACTGGAGTGGTACCCCCTAGAAGGCAAACCGGCCAGGACACTGATTACAGCCACCCTGCTGTCCAGGTCAGGAAACACCTGCTCCTGGCTCCCCAACCCAGGGATGGTACCCTTTGGTCAGATGCCTGGCGAAGCAGGACTTCACGGGGAGCACGCATGCCCCCCCTCGAGGGTGACACATAACTAATGTGTTGTGTGACAGTCTGCCTGGCGCAGATCTCATGACCTCCTGTCCATCTGACAGTGCGTGCAGATCCCCCAGGACAGAAGTGGCGTCACCATGGCCAATCATTGGTGACTCAGCCCTTCTGGCTGGCCCCTGACCCACTGGCTCTTCCACTGGGGACTCTTTCCCCCTCTCACCCCTCACTCTGGACTTCTGCACCCTCCCAACTGGAGCGGTACTGCCAGACACCAGGATCACTGGAGCTCTGGTTACAGACACTCCACGTCCTCTAGACACTGGGAGATCCTCCTCAAATGGCCTACAAGTACAGCCTAGGCCCCCGACCTGGTGTTCCCTTAAGAAACCATCCAGGCCCTGGGACTGGGTTTCGGGCACCTTGGGACACAGCCCACACTCACTCCTTCTCCTCTGAGACAGGACGTGAGCCCCTACACCCCTCCCGCTACACTGGGACCTAGCTGGGCTACACTGACCCTCTTCCACCACACAGGACCGGAAGATACCCAAGCCACTCTTGTTGGAATCACTCCACAATGCCTCTTCAGATCCTCTAACACAGGGAGATCCCCCACACAGAACAGTCCAACAGGACAGACTAGGTTCCTTTCCTGGTGTTCCATCTAAGAACCATCCAGTACTGGAGACTGAGGTTGAGGCTCGGAATACGGCCCAGTCTCACACCTTCCTCGCAGGACATGATGTGAGGCCTTGCAACCTCCTCACTATAACGGTACCTAGTTGTGTTCCTCTGAACCATCTCCGCCACGCGGGTTGAGGAGACACCTGCACCATTCCTCTAGGGTCACTCCCCATGCAAGCTCCTTATTTCAGAGAACTTACACCCAATCGTCCAGTGCAACACACCACTCATCCACATACGCCCCCCCCAGACTGGTGAGACAGTATCTTACTGCCCCTGAATCTCAACCTATCCCCCTCTTACTGGGAACCAGGTACCATACTCTGGGAACTGGGAATGGGACTTCCTGCAGTTGTCTTCATATTGCTGCCACCACTGGATCCCACCCTTACTGGGGATTCCAGAAACTAAAACTGCATTTAGGGGATAATCTACCCTCCCAAGCCAGTTACTCCATGCCAATTAAGTTACCACTGTAGGCCAACCCTAGAACCAGCAGACAGCACAGGAGCAGTCACTCCTTCAGCATCAGGCCAACCCAAGAACCAGCACGATGGCACAAGGGCAGTCCCTCCTTCAGCTTTAGGCCAACCCAAGATAGCAGTCTGCACAAGGGCAGTCACTCCTCCAGATTCTCTGGTTTCTGTCCTTGGCAGGACCCCCAACTCATAGTGCAATAAAACACATTTCAAAAAAATGACTCTTAAAACAAACTCAGAAACAATAATCCCTTTCCATGTGACTATCTAAAATGCAGAGTTTTGTAATGCAGCCAGTTGTCGCTGTGGTACTGCGCAAACGCAAGTCCTAATCCCCACCGCTGACAACCAATGTTAGAAATGGGATCTCTGGTTGTCTAAGGCTTGCGCCAAAGCCAGGAAGAGACCACCACTCTAGTCAGGGCCAGGGAGTTACACGCCAAAGATAACCCCTGCTCACCCCCTTGGTAGCTTGGCACGAGCAGTCAGGCTTATCCCGGAGGCAATGTGTAAAGCGTTTGTGCACGCACACAGCAACAACATACCAGGCACACTACAAAAGGAACTCCACACAAGGTTATATAAAAAAATAGCCATTGTATTCTCATAACACATTAGAATAGTACTCACATCATATACATGGTGCCACCTGGCACTAGGTCATATTTACAAGGGATTATTTACACCTGGCAGGGCCCACTGGACCACTGTCAGAACCATCACAAAGCGAACTTAGTAAATGTAGAACTTATAATAAATGTAGCACAAATTGTAGATGTAGAATACAACCAGTAATCACTGGTAACCACTGTACTCAGCATCAGCCTGTAACATAAAACCCATTATGCACAGTATCACATTAGGCGCCAAATACCTTGTACGCCAACCTCACCAGCATAAACACATTATGCAATCATCTCAGAAGTCTAAACGCATTAGACAATAACCTCCTAAGCATAACTCACAATAGGGGCATAACTCACAGTAGAGAATAATCTCACTAGCATAAACCACAGTATGCAAATAACCTCATACATAAACCACAGTTAGAGGCATCAAACAGGGTGCGTAAATCATACTACATGAATCACATTTCCTAGCACCACAATAGCACATAGTCTCCTAATAAAGACCATAGTAGAGGCACTAATCACATTAGGGCCTGGCGCCCTATCAACCTCACAGTCCCCCTGGCCAACTGGCCATCTCAAAAGGGGCTCAAATGCCCTGTGTCCAGAATGTCAGGGCTGCTGCCAAGGCAGCAGAATCAAAAGTGCGCCACTGCGCAAACCTAAACGTAGCAGCTGCCCACTAATTGCTGGGCAGCTGTGAAACTCACTGGCACTCACTGTGCCTCTGGTCCCTCTCAGGGACTCTCTCTCATTTGTGCCCAGTTCATGGCACTTTGCATAAAGGAGGGGGGCCCGGCACCTCTGTGCCCTCTGGACCCCATGTAGCACTACAACATATGCCACCATCGTTGGGGCGGCCCGCTCTCTGGCAGGACCGCCCAGGCGCCGACAATGCGCCTCGATCTGCCCCCATAGACACGGGGCCCTCTGGGGCTCTTTGATGCCCTGAAAAGAACTTGCCCCAAGCGTTGGAGCGACCCGCTGCCAGACGGGGCCGCTCAAAATGCGGGTATGTCCCCGTGCCTCGATCGGCACCACACAACTCGAGACCCCACTCACCGGAGTCTCCGGGCAGGGTGCGAGGCTCTCTTCCCCCCGGCCCTCTCAGAATGAGGGGCTCTTCTCGGCGTGGCGCAGGCGGAAGTCTCCTCCTCTCCTGGCATCAGACACAGGGGAACTCTGCTCTTCACCCGGTCCCCCTCCAGGGACCGGGACTTCAATGGGTAGCCCACGGGGCTCTGCTCACTTCACCCGGGCCGTGGTGGTCTAAGCATGGGGCTCTCCCAGCTCACGGGAGCCCCGCTCCACACACGCTGCTTCTCCTCTTCACTGGCGGTTTCCGCCGGGCTTCCCTCGGATCTCGGGAGCCCCGTGTACTTCCGGTTCGCCTCCTCCCTCGGCCGCGCTGCCATTGGCCGGCCATTTTAGCTCCGCCCATGTCCCAGGCTGACATGCCTGACTTCCTGGTTGCCGCGAGATCGCGGCGGCCGTTTCTCCTTCTCTGGGCGGCAGTGAGGGGTAGGCTCCCTCTAAATTTAACATATAAAGCGGGGTAGGCACCCGCTCGATGCACACAAAAGCGGGGTAGGCTCCCGCAAGCAGAAATGCGGGGTGGGCACCCGCCGCTCCTGCATCACGGGGGAATACCTACGTCGGGATTCCCTCTCCAAAGAGGCTGCAGCTCAGCGCTGCATAGCCCACGCTTCTTCTCCTGGGGGTAATTTGAAATCAAGCGCTCACGAGGCGCTGGAAGCAGGCAAAGGTCCTACAGCAAAAGAATCAGTCCTTAGATGAAGGGGCAATGCAGGGCCCAGGGAGGAAGCCCCCCCTGGGCCCCCAGCAGCAGCACGCCTGCAGGATCAGCACCAAAGTACAGAACATTTTCATGGGGTCACAGCCCCTATATTTATACTACAATTTCCCTTTGTGACACAGCACAGGGCTTTGGGGATACCAGTCAGAACTGGTATACGGGGGATTTGGAGCACTTTGTTTTGCCAAGCTCCTCTTCCCTTTCATAGTGTAGGCTGGGGACATCAGATGCACCACAGGAGGTGGAGCCAGCATTGTGGAGGGAAGGCACAGCCCTATTCATACCCAGGTGCAACTCCTCCCCTCATCTACATGCAGATCTCTCTATTCAGCACTGTGCTGACTCACCCTGCCCCTCCTGGAGCCACACACACCTCCCAGCCCCTGTCACTCACAAGCCAGACATGCAATTCACATCAGGCAGGCAGACACAGAGCACACATAAATGCCAACTTCTAAAAGAGGCATTTCTCCACCAGTCACCATAAATCTGCGCACACCATTGCACAGCATTTATTCTCACGAATTCAGACATACTAAACTTGACCACACTGCCCCTCTCATACAGGAATTACCATGGACACACTTATCCCCCATGCATTCCTATGGGAGGGCAGGCCAATCTCACCACAAGTACACAGAGAGCGCACGCACTTTCCACTGGACCACAGTGCGAAAGTGCTCAGAGGCCTAAAACCACTACTACCATGTCAGAGTTTAAGGCAAAAAGTTCAGGGGTGAACCTGCCAAAAAGGGCCAAGTCCAACAGGAACGATTTTTGAAATCGTGTCAATAACAACTTTTCATCATGGGTTCATAGCTATGTAATAACTTGGTTGTTATGTAAGTGTGCCCTTTAATTTCTTCTCACCTTCATGCACATGAGACAGAGTTTTGGTCCTTCACAACATCATCATCGTTAATTTCCTTACTTCGAACTTTAGAAATAAGAAGAAAACATGGCACCCATAAAACATATACCTGCAAGAAAGTGGCCAGTGAAAATTCTAATACCTCCAAAAATACCGCCTTCACTGTACAGTCTGAAATCAAAGACTCTTTGTTATTTAACTGAAGTATACAACACAGTGTACCTGGTTCACCCGGTCCTTCTGGGAAGAAAGATGTTGGAAGCACTCCTTGATGAAATGCACTAACACTACTACCTACAGAATACGACATTGAGAAACAAATGTCCCTTACACTCACTGCTGCAGTGGAACTAATCATGACTGACCCTGGATCATTCCAGCAAAATGAATGGAAAGAGGAGTAAGGCATACCTGTTCTAGCATCAGAACATGTTTTTTCACATATGCTTCTGCCACACTGTCTCCATCGTCTTTACTTCTGCCTCCTAAAAAAGGACATGTTCTCAGCTTTTCAAAGCTGTCCTTCAGATGAAACTGATATTCAGAGGTTTCCTGAGTGTGTCTGCCAAGAGAACGACAACTTAAAGAAGTTTCCATAAAGTCCAATTGTCGATGCCACTATCGATGATGGTGACAAAGACGAACCTGAGATTGTTCAGAGTAAGTCACATACACACCCTAAATTAACCTGTGCTCACTCTCTGGTAACTTGGCACAGAGTAGTCAGGCTTAACTTAAGAGGCTATGTGCAAGTATTTGTGCAACACCTAAAACAGTAAAACAGTGAAAATACCACACAAAAATAATCCACACCAGGTTAGAAAAATAGAGTTTAATGTAATGAACATAGCAAGACCAAAACGACAAAAATCCAATAAGTTGAACTGCAGTTATTCATTTTTAAAGAATATCTTTAAATATAGTGCTTAAAAGCAAAACACGCCAACTGGAACTATCTGGTCACATGTGTCCGGGTCAAATTAAAAAATTTAGGCTGACAGCGATGAAGCGCCGGTCGGATACAGGAACCAACTGTTTCCTGCTGAAAAAGTAACTTAGTTGGAGGATACGTCAAGGGTGAGATGGGAGGAGCAGGAAGGCAATGCGTTGGTTCCAGTCCTTTGGATTCGTAGGCGATGCATCGTCGTTGAGCCATGCACTTGGAGATGCATCGTCATCGAGCAGCCCTGGATGTAGGCGATGCCTCAGTGTACAGGGGAGATGCGTCGGTTCCAACCTGAGCAACTATGGCGATGCGTAGATTTTGTATGTGCAGCAGAGAAAAAAACACTTTCAAGGGCCCTTGACTGAATTGGCACCACCTGGCAGGGTAAGACTCTCAGTTGGCAGAGTCCAGGTGCAGTAGCTGGGTTGTTGTAAGTCTTCGAGGTCCCTGAGACTTCAGAACAGCAACCCCTTGGAGTCACTTTGACTCTCAAAGGGTTCTTAGGGGTCTTGAGGTCCACCAAGTAGGTGACATTGCTCATGCACTCCTTCACCTCGTAGGGCCGAGACCAGTGGTCTTGTGGAGCCTGGGTTCCAGGGGCTCCATCAGCCAAACTGTTTGGCCAGGCTGAAACTCAACCAAAGTGGCATTCTGGTCATACCAGTGTTTCATGTCCTCATGGCTTACTTCCATATTCTCCTGAGCCAGCTTCTGGAAGCATGCTGTTTGGTTGCAGAGGGCCAGCATGTAGCTGACCACATCCCGAGGGCCTCTCCTGGGGGCTTGCTTCCAGCCCTCCTTCACCAAACTGAGAGGTCCTCTCACAGGGTGAACAAAGCAAACACAAAGAAATTATGGATGGAGCGCTGAAACCTTTCAGACACTCACCCCCAGTCACAGATCTGGGTTGAATCCATCATCGTTCTTTAGCTCACTTCACCACCCCAGTTCAGACCCAGCTCTCACAGGGTGCCAATACAGAAGTTTAAAGGGACTAAATGCAACCCCTTTCCGGGAGACTTCCCTGTATGCAAACAAAATACATGGCAGGAGGACATCCCACTTCCTGCTAATGGGTTCTGGTAGACCCATAATCATGTCTTTTAGTGATAGATTCAACCTTTCAACCAACCTATTGCTTTGAGGGTGGTAAGGAGTGGAGAACTTGTAGGTTACCCCACACTCCTTCCACATAGCCTTCATGTAAATCGACATGAAGTTGGTACACCAGTAAGATACCACCTCCTTGGGAAAACTCACATGTGTAAAGAATCCCATCAGCGCCCAGGCCACCGCAGGGTCAGTCACTGTCCTCAGCAGGATAGCTTCTGGGTATCAGGTGCTATGGCCCATCAAGACCAGAACAAATCTGTTGCCCATGGATGTCTTGGGGTCCAGAGGCCCAATGATGTCGATGTCCACCCTTTCAAAGGGGGTGCTAATGACAGAAAAATGTTGCAGGGGGCCTTGCACTTCCCCCTGCCTTGCCACTTGCCTGGCAGATAGGACAGGACCTACAGTATGCATCTGAGGCCTTCCTCATTTGAGGTCAATAGAAGTG